>JAULJZ010110885.1:0-11545 GCA_032270985.1 Heliamphora pulchella
TTCATTTTGGAATTAAGAATTATTATCCAATTAAAGACGATTATTTATAGGAAATGAATTATGAAAATCATCAAAATTAATTAAAGAAGCCCTTGGGCTAACACCTCTGTTACCTAGATATAGTCCAACCCAGTATTGTGCATTCCACCAGGGGCACAGTCATTTAACCAACAACTGCATGAGGCTTCGATATGAGATCCAAGATTTGATAGACAACAAGATAATTCCTTCACCCGCAACCGTTCAAAAACCAAATGTTACCACCAACCCTCTGCCAAATCATGCAGATCAGGAAAATGTGAAAGCCATTGAAGGAGGGTCAAAAGGTTTTGATCCCTCCAAATCTATAGTCTCTGCAATAGAACTGAAGTCGGTTGTAGATTTGTCATTTGGTCAGGAGGTGTTTTTGATTAACGACCTTATTCAGGATTTGATCAACGACGATTTTGATAACTTCTCGATCTTTATCATCCATGAAGAAGAAGTTCCTTCCCCTGTCAATGGTGATGACGCAGAGGATGAAGAAAGCAGGCATTTGTGGGTGGATCTAGCCCATCTTTGAGGTATTAAATGAGTTGGAGAAAGTAGAGATTGACATCCAATGGCATGTTCCGACCATTTCGAGTGATGATATAGCCTGGCACCGAGGGACAGCTTCGTATGGCGAAGTCAAGTCAAGTTCTAGAATTAAAGAGACAAAGAAAGCATTGTCAGAAATAGGAGAGTCTTCGAAAGGAAAGGAAGTTGATAATTAGAGTAGGCAGGAAGGGAATATGTCAATCGGTAAGGAAACCAAGAAGAGAGAAGAGTAGGAAGAGAAAGAAAAGGACTCCCCCCAGATGAACTCGTTGGGAACTGTAAGTTTTGTGTTCGATCCCTTGTATACATCGTTTCTCTTTAGGAATCGATACGAAGAACTCCTCTACCCAAAGGGCCAGCTTTATGTTCTCTCGACGTAGAAGAAATCTTATACCAATAAGAGAAGGACTTATGGGAATTGGAAGAAATAGAGTAAAAATTCATGGATATGGAGTATGATGAAGTAGAAGACGTGCCAGAGTGGCACCCGATTAGGGAGGAACTATATGACCATGGAGGTTCTTGGGAACCTTTGGTCCCTCCCCCGCCAAATGACTACAAGGATCCGTTTGATGAGGTATCGTTGCAACAACTCTTCGAATTAGAGAATGCTATCAGTGAAGAATCCCTTTGGTTTGTGCAAAATGTGATGGGAATCGAAGAGGATCTCTAGGGACTCAAGGGAGCTAGTAAAAAAGGTAACCAAGGAAAGACAATCATTGATGACTTCTGAACTTTCCAAGGGAAGACATACCTGGTGGCTGAAATTCGCAAAGTTACCAACCAGTTCAAGGGATTATGGGAACCCGAGAAGCAAGTTGAACACCTGACAAGAAGAGGGAGGCATTTTACGCCCGCACGGTTGAAAATGGGGCAGCCAATTAGGTGCATAGATGAATCAGGAAAGCAAGCAGAGAAACAGAACAGTGAAGAGGAAGGCATAGTTTTAAAGAAGCTCAAGAAGACACAGGCTAATGTGAGTACCTGGGGACTACTTATGGCTTTCCACAAGCACCAACAAGAAATCCTGAAGGTTCTTAATGACATAGACATCCCGATTGATGTGTCCACCGACCAACTGGTTAGAATGCTTATACCCGAGAAGTAGTCTAATGTTATCGCCTTAAGTGACAAAGATTTTTCAATAGAGGGACCATCACACAACATGCCGCTACACATGATCGTCCAGTGTTTGGGGAAATGGGTGCTTGTCGTCTTGGTTTATAACAATTCCGCCCTCAATGTGTGCCTACTACAAACTGCTTATTGCTTGGGGTTGAAGACGCAAAACTTTAAGCCAAGTGCACAAGGAGTATGGGCGTACGATAACACGAGAAGAGATGTACTAGGCTTAGTAACTTTCGCTGTGACAGTGGGAACGCTCGAAAGCGAGGCAGAATTCCATGTTCTCAATGTGCCGGCCTTGTTCACTCTTTTATTGGGAAGACTGTGGCTACACGATCCAACAATTAGAGTAGTTTCGTTAACTTTGCACCAAAAGGTGAAGCCGATCAAGGAAAGAGTAATTGTCACCATTCTGGGTGAAATTGGTTTGCCAACCTAGTGACACTACTCCACTACTTTAGATTCAACATGGGGAGGAGGATCTCCTCCTAAGTGGGTTCGATTTCGACGAGATTAAGACTGTGCAAGTTTTGATGAATAATGAGAAAAAACTATGTGAACCTAAAAGTCATAGTGATGATGAGGGAAATGTCGTATTTTCCAGGAATTGGACTAGGAAAGCACTTGCAAGGAGTCTTGGAACCAAATTTCGTGAACCACAATCGCTATGGATACGGATTGGGGTATAAGTCAGAAAGGGAAGAACTAAGTATGAAAAAGTAAGGACCAACATTGAATGGACGTTTTATCAAGGAAAGGGACGACTTCCCCTACTGTGGGTTTTCCGAGCTGTGGATAGAGGAGAAGACTAAATAAAAGTTGTCAGGGCTAAAAATCTTTTTCAGCCACCAGTTGTCGGACAGCGAAGAAGAAGCAGAAATATGACAGATGGGATTCACTAAAAAAGTGCCGACAGACTAGGTAGTCCATTGCGATGAGAGAGATCTAGGTTCTTTCTTCAATGAATAGATGGGTCGACCGCATATAGGTAACAAAGAAGAAGAAGAAGTCGTGCTGATGATGGATGCCGACGTGCCTACGAATTACATTGTACTTATCATGGATGCTGTTAAAATGCAAAAGAATCAATCCTTTGAGTTTTTTGTATGCATGATGTGGAAAGTGAGTGGAAATTCGCTACTGTTGAGTCCGTTTTGATCGAGTCTGTAAACAGTTCCGATGTTGACAAATCTGTCGAGAATGCACCAGTTGGCATCCCAATTCCCATGCTATTTCAAGTCCAAAATTGTAACCCTCGTTGAAATCAATGAAATGAATCAAGATTTTTCTTACTTTGTTGTGCTTTAAATATCTTGTTTGGATTCTACGAATTTTAATAAATTCGAGGAGGATATCTCCCAAGAATTAAAACTTTTAGTTGAAAAGGAAGAAGAAATGTAAACTAAACCTATAATGAAAGAAACTATTTTAATAAATCTCAATAATGAAAAGAATTCGAAGATAGTTCAGGTTGGTTCTGCGCTCTCTTTGGAAGAATGTGAGCAGTTAACCCTTTTATTAAAAGAATTTAAAGATATTTTTGCATGATCCTACGAAGATATGTTCGAAATTGACCCTGATATCATACAACACCAAACCCCTCTCTATCCTGTTGCTAAGCTTGTTAAGTTGAAACTTGGGTGGATGTAAGGAGCTTTCTAGAAAAAAATTAATTTATTAGTCAATTTATAGCTAAACTGACCATGACCTGTGAACCCCTGTTCTGACTCTTAAAGAAAAGAATTAATTTTTGATGGGATCAACATTACTAGGACGATTTCGATGCTATACGTTAGTACTTGCAAGACCCTGCAGTCCTATCACCACCAGAACCCAGTAATCCTTTAATATTGTATTTGTCTGTGACTGATTCAGCAATGGAATGTATGCTCACTCAAGAAGATAAAGCCAAGGTAGAAAGAGCTGCCTACTACCTAAGCAATAAGGTGACATAATGCGAACATCGGTATACACTTTTGGAAAAGACTTGTTAGGCGTTAGTTTGGGCATCCAGAAAATTACGTCATTACATACTAGCGTACAGAGTTGTTTTAATCTCAAGAATGGACACGCTCAAGTACCTCTTTGAGAAGCCAGCATTGACAAGAAAGTTGGCCCAATGGTTGCTGATGCTAGTTGAGTTTGATTTACATATGTCACGAGAAAATCAATGAAAGGGAGGGCCGTTGCAGAGTTTTTGGCCGACCATCCTATTAAAAGAGAAGAAAAGCCTGAGTTCGAGTTTCCTGATGAACAAATGTTGAAAATTGAAAAGGATCTGTGAACCATGTACTTCGACGGAGCTTCGAATTAGTATATGTATGGGATAGAGATACCTTTGATTACTCCAGATGATTCCCATATTCCTTTGTCTTATAAGTTGAGTTTGAGGATACTAACAATCAGGCTGAGTACGAGATTTTCTTAGCCAGATTGGAAGCAGCCTTAGAACTAAGGTGAGAAAGTTAGAAGTTATAGGGAACTTAGCTTTGGCCAACTCCCAAACAACGGAGAATGGAAGGTTAAGGGAGAAAGTTTGATATAGTACCATCGAGGGTTCAAAATAATGATCCCTTGTTTTGAGAATATGATGTTTACTCATGTCCTGAGACTACAGAATAAGTCCGCTAACGCTTTTAGCTGCTCTGGAATCAATGACAAACATACCTCCCAGAGTAAGGATGAGACCCTTGCAAACTCAACAAAGAGATACAACCGCAATCGATAATATCATCGCTACCCAAGAAGTCAATGATGGACTACCCTAGTATCACGACCCTTAGAATTTCATTGAGAAGGGAGTGTATCCTAGTCGAGCCAACAAAAAAGATCAAAGAGCTATTAGGAGACTCACCACGCATTTTGCGATCTATAGGGAAAGACTGTATAAGAGAAGATATCGGGGAGTTAATAAACTCTGCGTTAACATGGAAGAAGGACACGAATTGATGAGAGAAGTTCACAGAGAAGTTTGCGGACCTCACATGAGTGGGATGATGATGGCTAAGAAGATTCTATGCCAAGGATACTTTTGGATGACTATGAAAATAGACTGTCACCAGTTTGTTTGAAGATGCCAAATATACGCGAACCTCATGCATGTACCACCATCTCAGGTCTATAATATGACATCGCCGTGGCCGTTTTTAGTTTGGGGAATTGACGTGATAGGAAAGATCACACCCAAGGCAGTGAACGGACACGAGTTTATCCTCATTACAATCGATCACTTCACAAAGCGGGTTGAAGCTGCCTCTTACTCAGTCCTGAAAGCTTCCCAAGTAACCAAGTTCACCAAGGAAAACTTCATCTATCGATATGGGGATCCGCACGAGATAATTTTTTATAATTATTCTGACTTCCAAGGAGGAGTTTTGGATCTCTTGGAGAAATATTGAATCACTAGTCATAAATCTTCTTCGTATAGACCATAAACCAATGGATCTGTGGAAGCCGCCAACAAAAATGTGAAGAAGACCCTACAGAAAATGATAGAGGGAACTAGAGATTGGCCGGAGAAGCTACCGTTCGCACTTTGGGGATATCGAATATCGATCAGGACTTCCACTAGAGCAACACTTTATGCATTGGAGATTCCGTCCTTAAGGCTAATGGCCGAAAGTGGCATTTCATAATCAAATTGGCAAAGGGATAGGCTTGAAGAGTTGCTTTTGTTTAACGAAATGAGGCTCATAACGATGTTTCACATCAAAGGGTACCAGAGAAGAATAGCTCGGGCATTTAACAAGAAAGTTAAGTCTCAGAATTTGAAAGAAGGTTATTTGGTTCTCAAAGAGATCAAAGCCCCGATCTTCTACCCAAGGGGCAAGTTCAAACGTAATTGGGTCGGGCCTTATCTTATCAAAACCCTAATGTTAGAAGGAACCGCCATTCTTATAGATCTATAAGGGCATGTCTTTTCTACCCTAATTAACTCATATCAGCTTAAAAGGTTTTATTTTTGAGAGAAAAATAGAAATAAAGAGAAAAGCTCGCTGGGTTAAAAATCGTAAAGATAGCCGAGGAAAAAGTCACAAGGCCGAAAATCGAAAAAGGCGACCTTGGAAAAAGTTAGGGCATTGAAAAGGAGAGTGTCAATACCCGAGTACAACCCAAGCCTCGAACTACGTTATGACCTGATTCCATTTTTTAGGATACGTAGGCAGCTTCTGTCAGAAGTTTGGCCTAAACCTTTGTTCGGAGCTCTCCTTTGTGATCATGTTTCAAGTAGTTGATCAATGCAAAAGTTTACTTTAAGTTTTTCTTATAAATTAGTCATACTACAAAAACAAAAATCTAAAAAACAATTTCAAAAATTATCATAAACTAGAAGCGGAGAAACTTTCATTAAAAAGTTTTACAGATTCAGTTGGTTCTAAACCAGAGAGGCTCGCAAGTTCTCGTCCAAAAAAGCTATTAAAAAAAAAAGAGGAAGGAAACAAAATATTGAGGTACAACAAAGCAAAATCAAGTCCTTCTCCTCTTTGCGTCTCCTTCCTACCTTGCACTGCGCTCTAATTCTGTGCCAAGCCAAACCTTATAGTCCTCAGAAAGCCTTATGTCAAACTCGCTATCAACTGGCATCATTAGTTGGGAAGACCAAGCCCACCGGTACTGGCCCAAGAAAGGAGCCCAATGAGAAGAACTGTATAGATGACTCACTGCAGTGTCTGGTCTAATCTGAATATACCCAAACTGACGAAGAATGCGATATGAATGATAGAAAGTGGCCAGCTTTAAGCCAATCAGCAGGACTCCCGAGTGACCCACAGTAGCCGTAGTCATGAGAGATATCTTCAGCCAAGGGGCATAGCTCAGAAATATCCTCCCCAGTTCTTCCAAGCAGCTTCAGTGGTGCACAAGTAGTAAGCTCGACGATCGACGAATAACTTCATGTTATAGTTATCGGACATGGGTTTTTCAAGTAGATTCACCTTTTCCATCAACCAAATCTGAGAGAAATAAAGAAAAATGAGAGCTGAGTGAGAAAAGATATAGAGAAATACAGAAAAGGAAGAGCTGAGATAGAGAGAAATACAGAAAAAAGAGAGTTGAGTGGGAAATGATAAAGAAAAACACAAAAAAATGAGAGTTGAGTAGGAAAATAGAGAAAAATACGAAAAAAAGAAAGTCGAGTGATTACCTGTAGCAGTAAAGTACTGCCCGCGAAGCAAGAGCCACCCTTAGTACGAACTGCGTCAAGACCGAGAAGTGTCTCAACAAGGACTAGTGGGACGGGATCCCGACCATCATGCATCTGATAAGCTACATCCACCAAAGAAAAGCTAACTCGTCCATCAGAAGACCCCAGACGAAAACAAGCCAGTAAATAGATACAAAGAACGAAACAACGCTGAAGCTGAAGGGGTCGGAATCGACCAATGATCTGAGCCACATCAAAAACTCCATAAGTGAAGCCTCACACTTGGGGTAGCCACAAAGCTGCATCAAACGGTCCTTGGGACTCAAAAATGGAGTAGGAACTAAGACTCTGTCCCAAGACGAGATCTCAAGAATAACAAAAAAGTCTTCTATTGCCGGGCATAGCTTTTCATATCCGAAATGAAACACATGCACGTCGGAAACCCAAAGCTGGGTAGCTCCTCTCAAAAAAAGCCAATCGATTCTCTTGATCTTCAAAGAGAATAGCGCATCTTGGCTAAAATTAACGAAGTTTTTGCACTCAATCGAGGAGAACTCACCCATCTACGATAAGAGAAAGTTGTTGAAAGAACAAGCCATGGAAAGACAATGATAATAGAGAATATCTCACGCAATGGCATCTGGACCAGTGAGTCCTCTTTTTTGGAGTCCAAAAGGAGAGAGGACCACAGAATCATCCCTCTCTTTAAAACCTTAGTCATATGCGAAGTGTTGTCTAGGTCCTAAGTTTGTGATACGATCCTTAGGTTTTTTCAAGCCTTAGAGGATTAGGCATAGCTCTCTTCTAAAATCCTATTCATATGCAAAGTATTGTCTAGGCCATAAGTTTATGAGATGATCCTTAGATTTTTTTCAAGCCCTAGAGAACAAGGCATACCTCTCTTATAAAACCCTAGTCATATGCGAAGTATTGTCTAGATCCTAAGTTCGTGAGAAGATCTTTAGATTTTTTTCACGCCCTAAAGGACTAAGCATCCCTCTCTTTAAAACCCTAGTCATATGCAAAGCATTCCCTAGGTCCTAAGTTCGTGAGACGATCCTTTAGTTTTTCCCAAGCCCTAGAGGACTAGGCATCTATCTCTTCTAAAACCCGAGTCATATGCGAAGTGTTGTTGTCTAGGTCCTAAGTTCGTGAAATAATTCTTAGGTTTGCCAAGCCCCAGTGTCCTAAGCACCCTAAGGCCTGCTTCCTAGGCACCTCTAGTGGAGTTCTTAAAAGCTTTAGATTGTTGATTACTTCTTCAGGTCTTGACTCGACCTTTTGAAGTTCCTATGTTTTGCATCATATCTTGTACCTGCACCAAGTTTTGCATCTGCAATGCATCATGATTAGTCTATTTGTATCATATGCATTACCCAACGAACTACGATCGGTTTGATCCCTTGCAATTGGGTACGTAAGAAGCTCAATGGAAATTCGGGTTCGACCATTCTTTTTTTAGTGTTTTGTTTGTGTTTAAGATTGGCGGCTTGTTCAATCGGTTTGTCTCTAGAGCTTTGATATTTACTTGCACCATGAGTTATTGCAAGCTATGTCAAAGAGGAGTAATTATAGACACCCAAATCTGACCAAGCTAAATTTTGGGCACCCGTCTCAAATGTGCTCCAATGACGAAAAAACGAGAATTATGCTAAAAAATACTCCTAAGCAAGTAAAATTATGAATTCGGCTCAAAACCCAAGAAAACCACCAACAACCTTAAGGCCGCGATAGTCCTATCCTTACAGCTGCCAGCTTTTTTGAAAACTCTAGTACAGGCCGTGTCATTACCCTCACGGTCGCTACCTTTTTGAAAATCCTAAAGCAAGCCGCGACTTCCTTTATCACGGACACCACTTTTGTTAAAACCTAAGCCTAGTCACAACATTTGAAAGTCACGGTTGTCCTTTTCATTGCCATAAAGGTAACGGCCGTCACTGTACAAAAGCAAAAAGGTAGCAGCCGTCACTATTATCTCTTTTTGGATAGTTGGCAGCATCCTAGAGGGGGTCTGTATTGCCCATTTTGCCTATAAATAGGCGTCATTTTTTAGTAGAACAAAGAGAGAGAAATAGCTAAAGGCCTAAACTCTGTCAAAATACTCCCCTATTCGATATTCTCCCATCCATCCTATACTTTTCGAGCCCCGTTTGTGTTCTTGCTTGCCTCGAAAGAGTTCTTGCAGCACATATATTGGCTTGGAGGTATCGTTTTCTCACCACCGAAGGACCATTCGATGTGGATATTCACACGAGGTAACCTTAGGATCCCACGACTCTTCTTAAACCTTCATCTTCTTTCCTCAAGGGTGTCATGGATAAGGTTTCTATCGTTTTATTGCTTGTTTATCGTTCATTTCAATGTAAATATTTACTTTCTCTAAGTTTTTCATTATTAGCAGTATATTCATACCCCTTTGTTTCGTATAGTTATTTACATTCTATTTCGATACTCATAAGCACACTGAATACACCCAAAGCTTTCTGAGGTTCAGCAACATGACGGCCGTGACCTTTTTATGTCACGGTCGTATGTTTTGTTAAACGCATAGTCACGGCTGTGCAGTTTCTATAAGAGCCGGTACATTTATGCCTCTTTATATTCACGGCCGCCATATCCTGTTGTTACGACTGTGAGATGGTTTTAAGGTTAAAAATGCAAAAACCTTCTTCAAAACTCTGTTATTTGTTTATTTCAAGTTTGTACATCCTTTTATTATTATGTTTAGCATTTTCTTATATCTGTATCTCTGTTTAGTTTCCTGTTGGGTAATGGATGGAAAATCTGGCGTAAACTAAATGAGTTATCATCTCTATTCTATGTACCTCCATATCTATATATTATGAGCTTATGAAAATATGACGGCCGCGTGCTTTGTCTTCTTTTCTTGTTACGGCTGTGACATCCTTTAGCTACGACTACGAGGTTTTGTATGGCTAGTAACATGAAAAGTTGTTTTAAGCATTCTGTCATTCATATTTGACATCCTGTATATTTTGTTTAGAGTTATTGTTTGTATAGAGGATGAAGGATGGTGGATCTAGCCTAAAACCAATAAATTATGGCCTATATCTTGCATATCTTATTTTTTTGAGTATGTTTTAAGCCTTATGCAATGTATATGCCCTTTCTGTATCCTTAAAAACTATGACAACAACTTTTATTTGTTACGGCCGTGAGCTTTTTTTATTCCGTTCTTCGTGGTAATCATGTTTTTGTCACAACTGCCTGTTTTGTAACTATTTTTGTCACAGCCGCAACATTTGTTGCTACGGCCATGAGTTTTGTGCTTGACCAGTAGCTTAAATATGATGTTTAAGTCTCTTCTGATTGTTTTGTACAACCTATTTACAACATGTTAGGGACAGAAACATTGTTGCATGACCTTTAAACCTTTGTTTGTTCGTTTATCGCTTACTTGCATATTTTTCTCTTTGCTTTGCTTAAACAATACGTGTGGCATATTTAGAAATAATAATCAAGTTGCATGACCCAAGGATAATAGTTAAGATTTTGTTTTATTGATTGCTTTTGTTTGAACACTTTTTAACCTTCTATTCTGTATATGTTACTTTCAAAAAGTTTACAATAAGGACCAATATTGACAAAGTAGAGGCCAACCTCACGGTTGGGCGAAAATGGTGCCTAACGCCTTTCCTTTTCATACCTTATCCCATGAACCATCTTTTTCACTGGTTACGTTTTTTAAAAGACCTGCGGCCTTTTTTTTATTTTTCTTAATTTTTCTTAAAAATCAAGTGGCGACTTCATTTTTTTAAAATGGATGCTCAGATATCTTGGATTTTCTCGTTTTAAAAAGAAAAGAACGTTTTTCTAAAAATAATAGATACCCGTTGTATCTCTCCAAACAAAACACCCGCAATTGGAAGCTCTAAAAATTAACTCATTTTATAGCTATTTGAAGTAAATGACCGTTGGTGGGTTGATGGAGGCAATTAATACTCTGAAATTATACCGTTGGAACCAGCGCGAGATTTGAAATTCATCGCAGGTATCGACTCAAAGTCCTTTTGTGTCGAACCAAAAAATCTAGGGCTTGGTTCTTCAAGTAATTATGTCAACTCAGTTCTTCATTGGTGTTGACCTTATTTCTGCATTTACCTCATCCACACAGTTGTGTCGACTTATGAGACATTTGATGTCGATTCATGCATTACTTTTGTTTTTTAGGTGAGACTTTGGTGTCAACTCATATCTTTATTTGTATCGACCCATTTCGTTAAAACAGCTACTGAAATTTCGGTGTCGACTCAAAATAGTTGTGGTGTCGACTCAAAAGAGTTGTAGTGTCAACTCATGAAATTACAGTCAGTCTCGGGACTTTTAGAGTCGACTTATCTTCATTCTGGTGTCGACTCTGAAAGTCGCAGACAGTCTTGGTTGATTTAGAGTGGACCCATCTTTATTTGGTATCAACCGAAAACTCTTGTCGCCGAAAGGAACCTTTATGTCGTCTCAAAAATCTTTGGTGTCGACTCTTTGGACTTAGAGTCAGGAAATGGCTAGTAGCCCTGGTATCGATCCATTTCTCTTTGGTGTCAATTTATTTTGTTTTCAGAAGGGTGTCTAGGTGTCGACTCATGTGATTTTGGTATCAACTCGTAAAACCCAAAGTCTAAAACCCAAAAGATCATTTTATGTCAACTCAAAACACTTTGGTGTCGATCCAAAATGAAT
>JAULJZ010110896.1:0-11544 GCA_032270985.1 Heliamphora pulchella
AGCAAATTCTTGATTGAAAATGAGTTTTCAAGAGAAAAAATTGATACCACTCTTTTCATCAAGTCTCAAAAAAATAATATGCTAGTTGTTAAAATCTATGTAGATGACATTTTTTTGGGTTCAACTAACGAATCTCTTTGCAAGGATTTTGCTAAGTGTATGCAGGGAGAATTCGAGATGAGTATGATGGATGAGCTCAACTACTTTTTTGGATTTCAAATTAAACAAATTCAAGAAGGAATCTACATTAATCAAGCTAAGTACACACGGGACATATTGAAGAGGTTTGACATGCTGAAAGAAAAATCTATGGAAACTTTGATGTGTCCTACAACAAAGCTTGACAAGGACGAAGATGGTATAGCAGTAGATGAAAAGCGATATAGAGGTATGATCGGATCTCTACTTTACCATATTGTTAGTAGATCGGATATCATGTTTAATGTTTGCATGTGGGCTAGATTTCAATCAAATCTTAAAGAATCACATCTGACCGCCATTAAGCTCATCTTTAGATACCTTTTAGGTACACAAAACTTAGAATTATTCTATCCTAGAGGAATAGCTTTCGAGTTATTTGGCTATTCAGATGCTGATTTTTTCGGATGTAAAGTAGATAGAAAAAGTACTAGTGGAACTTGTCAATTTCTAGGACACTCACTAATCTCTTGGTTTAGCAAGAAATAGAACTCAGTAGCCTTGTCTATAGCCGAAGCTGAGTACATTACAGTTGAAAGTTGTTGTGCACAATTTCTTTGGATGGAACAACAATTAGAGGACTATAGTTTTTATTTAGATTATGTCCCTATAAAATGTGACAATACAAGTGCAATTAATTTATCTAAGAACGCAATGCAACACTCAAGAACTAAGCATATTGAGATTAGACATCATTTTTATACGAGATCATGTGCAAAAAGGTAATATCGAACTTGAATTTATAGGCACAGTTTATCAATTAGCTGACATTTTCACAAAACCATTAAATGAAAAAAGAATTTGCTATATTAGAAGAGAATTTGGTATGTTATGTGCTTTTAATTCATGATTAATATGCCATACTAACTATGTCTTTTCAATGCATTTCAATACTTTTGATATTCTTCATTAATGTGTGAAAAGTATCGATACCACTTGAAAAAGTGTTGACATATTTATGTGCAGAGTTGACCCAAAACTGTATAGAGTGGCACTATGAGAAAAAGTGTCGACCTTTTTTTATATAGTGTCGACTCAAATTCGTTGCTTGACTCTTGGTAAATTTGTGTCGACACAAAACTTAATCGTGTTGACCCAAACAGCTGAAAGTGTTGACACCTTTTGAAAAAGTGTCGACACAAATTTTTTCGCCTATATAAAGAGGCATCAGTCCCCCACACGTCGCATTGTTTTCCCTCTCTCTCCATAACCGTTTGTCTCTTGCCGTTTTTCTCTCATTTTAAAAACGTGTCGACTCGTCTCCTCCTCCCCTCTTCCAATCTTCTCTCAAATCCTTCACCATGCCACCGAGAACAATGGGAAAAGGCGCGAAATGGTCTGGCGAAGCGAGTTCTTCGAACCCTAGAGCCTCCAAGAAGAAAAAGTCAACGACGACTCCGACGACGATGGATTCGGCAATAGCTATTGGAATGGCGCAAACATTGATGTTTCAGTCCAACAAATACCAGAATGTGTACTTTTAATCCTTCACAAACCGAAAGGTAATCCCAGGGCGCTCTATCGATTTTGTTTATTTTAACTCTATTGAAATGAGACTTGGTTTTCTGATTTAGGTTGGAAACGGCTTCTCCAATCCAATGCCCGACATTACCCAACCCTCGTAAAACACTTTTATGCACATATCCACATTTTTACCATTCCTACCAACACTATCACCACTTGGGTGAATGGTGTCCAAATTCATTTGACCCCTCGCATTCTTGATGAAATTTTTGGCCTCCCTGAGGGAGATTTGTTTGTATCATGTAAGCAACCAAAGAGAAATATCGATCTTGAAAGTTTTTCCTTCCATGATGCTGTAAAAAAAATCTTTGAAGTTGAGGAAATTGATCCCTCAGAACCCTTGGAAGCCAACTCTCTTAAACTCGAACTGAGAATCCTCCATTATATAGTGAACCATATTTTTCTACCCCAAATGAAAAAATTTGGGGATGTCACCTATATGCATGTGTTTGTTATGTGGTGCATTCTGGAGAAGAAAGCTCTTGATCTTGGTTTTCTTTTCATCTCTAGTATGCTTCAATTGCATGGAAAATCAAATTCTTCTCTCCCTCATGCGATGTTTTTAACAAAAGTTTTCAATCATTTGGGTGCTGATCTATCTGCGAAGAAGGCTGTTACTTTTTCTAAACATGACTTGTATGGTAGTTCTACCCTTAAGCATATGTAGATTGCTAATGTTAACGGTGTTTGGACTAAAACTCGTCATGGTATCCCTTTCTCTACCAGAACTCCTCCTCCTCCACCTCGTGCCATATCTCCTATCCCTTATGATTCTAGTGCTCCCGGCCCTTCATCATCTAGACCTCATGTTGATCCCTCCTCTATTCCTCCTTCTTTTCATAAAGTTCCATCTTCAATTGGTCCCTCTCCCGATCTGCCTGCAATCACCTTTCTTATAAAAAATCTATCCTCATCCTTGACAAACTTTCAAGCAAAAGTTGATCAGGACTTTTTTGATCTTCATCACACCATATCTGATCTTTCTGATAAAGTTAAAAGTTTAGACAAATCCAACTGTACCTTACGAAAAGAAGTTGAACGTGCTACTGATGCTGGGAGATCTTTGTGTCGCACAATGGATGACAGTATTGTCTTCATTGTTAATGCGAACAATGCCATTCTCCAGTAAGTCACAAAGGAGTATGATGAAGGAGTTGTGATTGCTATTCAAGAGAATGCCAGAAAAATCAAAGAACATCTCTAATGGCTCAAGAAAGCATGGACTACATAGTTTAAGCCCAAGGAGATAAAGGCAGAAAAAGCTGCAAGACTGAAGCATGAAGCAGACTTGGCCTTGGCTGCCACTCTTAATGCTATGGCAGCAGCTAAAGCTAAAGATGAAAGAGCTCAATCATCCAAGGAACGAGCCTCTGCGAACAAACAGAAGGCTGAAGAAAAGAAAAAGTTCAAACGATTCATGGATGACCAGTGATCCACAATTTTTGACAATTCCAAAAGGGGAGAAAGTGAGAGAAAGTGGAAGTGAAGTAAATGGGAGAAACAACATTACCAAACTTTAAGTTTTTTTTTTTATAGAAGGAGAAGACGTAATGTTTAATATTTTTTTGTTTAAATGTTTTGGTTAAATTGTTGAATGGTTTGGATGAATGTTTAAAATATTTCTTAGGCTTATGGATGAATGTTCATATATATGTTTGAGCATAGCCAATCTTGTTCATAATTACATATGTGTTTGGATTTTGGAAATTCACTTTGCACATAATTGTTGTGATGTACAAATCTTTTCAAGTTTATATTAAAAATCATTTTCAAAGTGTATATTACTCTGTTGAATGGATGCCTAATTTTATGAATGCATATCTTGTTTAAGGCATATCGATATGGGGAGAATCTTTGTTGAAAAATCATTTTAAATATTTTTTTAGAAAATATTGAAATGGTTGTAATCATAAAAAAAGTGTTGACACATATTGAATAAATGAGTTGACACATTTACCAAAAAAAATGACTTATCTCTCAAGAGGATTAAAACACCTAAGTATTCTTGAAAATACTTTGTATTGAACCCAATTGATAATTTAGTCAAAATTTTAAGGCGAAGTATACTTGAAAATATCAAGTATTTCAACACCTTTGAACAAATGGTTTGACACCCTAACTTGCCATTGAAGTTGCTTTCAGGTCTTAAAAGTTTGTGTCAACACAAAAGAGCTGAAGCTCTCTGAACTCAAAATGAGTTGACACAAATTGATTTTTTGTCGACAAAAAAGTGGTTTCACACTTTTGGTATCTGGAATTTTGAGTCGACACAAATGCCAAATGAGTCGACATAAAAGAACCGAAGCCACCTACAAATTTTGGGTGTCAACACAAAATTGAAGATGAGTCGACACAAAAGACCTGAGCCCGCCTGAAGAAATGTGGTGTCGACACTAATGTTCAAAGGAGTCGACACAAATATATAGCGGGTTTCTGCAGAATTTCAGTGTCGACCCTAAGAAGATTTGTGTCGACACAAATGGTTCTGTCCCGGATGCTGAAGTTCAACTGAGTCGACATAATATCTATTTGTGTGGACACCATGGTGTTGGTGAGGAAGATTGCAGAAGTTGTGTCAACACCTCAGAAGATTTGTGACAACCCAATCACTTGAAAATCCTTACCATAGACATTTCGTGTCGACCCAAAAGCCTTTGTGTCGACACCTGTGACAGACTTTAACAGTTAGATTTTTGGCATTTAATACTCTCACCTACCTCCAACTGTCATGAATGCACAAGAGCTTATATAAGGACTTACTTCTCAGCATTTACTCAATTTGGAGACTTACAATCACTGTTCTATTACTTGATTCAAACTCAAAATTCTCAAGCTCTCATTTATTGCTGAACTCTAGCTCTTGTTCCTCATCTCTCTTTATCTCTTCATTTATTGTAAATCAATTTCTGTAAAGAGAGTGAGTGTCTCTTATTTTATCACTTCATTTATTGTATTCAAGAGTTAGTTATATCCTTTACCTTTTAAGTGAGTAAGTAAATCTCATCAAAGATGAGTTTAAGAGTGATTAGAAGAAAATTGAAAATTATTTTCATAAGATCATCTTGAAGCTGATATAGGATTTTTAATGTGCCCGCAAACAATTGTTTGCTTAAGCGAAACCTTGAATTTGTAAAGGTTTGGAATGTGCCCGTAAAGCATTCCACGTAGTGAAAATACTCAAAGAAAACTTGAGGAGTGGACGTAGGTTTGGAAGAAGTCAAACCACTATAAATTCTTGGTGTCTGATTCTTTCTCTCTATCCCTAACCTCTTTAATATTTGCATTGCTTTAATCTTTGATTATCTTGTTATATTTGCTTGCTATATTAAAAGATTTTTGAAAATATTTTAAATATTGTTTTTAATTTTTTAAGACCCAATTCACCCCCTCTTGGGTTACTTAGAACTAACAATTTTTTCTTCTTTTTTTGTTCTCCCACCTCTTGCATATCCCATGTTTGTTTGCCCTATTACTTTGTATATAAAATAACTTACAATAGTTTATTTATTTCTTCTGGAAGTGATGGATATGGAATACTATTTCTTTCCTGGTATTTACAATATAATAATTCGATCAATTCATTGTGTAATGTTCATTGAGTTTGTTACACAAATAAAACAAAGAATGAAATTGATTCAAATTTTGTAACTAAGTAATCAGATAAATTTCTTTAACTTCTTTTTCTCAAGATTATACTTACAATTCATTTATTATAAACAAATGTTGAAAAAATTGTGTTTGTGGAAAGTAATGGGATAACTTTAGGTGTGGCTTTAGCAGATATTGTAAGCAACAAAAAAATGCACGAATCACATCACATGGAGACACAAGATTTTTACGTAAAACATTCCAAATTGGGTAAAAATAACAGGATCAATCCAGATCTAGGTAAACAAAACACAATCACTTTGAACACTTTGAACAATTGCAAAAACAACTTATAAACTCTATTGAATCCACAGCTAGACCATTTAAGTTCAACTTGTCGAATTCACATGTGCCGTTCTTTCATTTGATCAACAAAAATTGAATTCACGATGTCTTTTGTTTTAGACTCTTCCAAATGATTTGATATTGAACTTTCTTTTTTATTTTTTGAATAAGTAATTAAATATTATACTAAAAAAAATTATAATAAAGAACAGAAACCACATCTTAGCCAACAAACAGAACAAAAAAAAAAAAACTCACAACCCGAGAGGATAGGGAGGACCGTAGCAATACAAAAATCTACACATCTCAAAAGAGCTGCCAATTAACTTTTTATCCCCTCTAGAGTTTTTTTATAACCTCTTTACCTTTGTAACTCCACCGGCCACTTATTTATAAAATTTGGGATTTTCTCATTATAGAAATCAATACTAAGAGGTACAATAGGTAACTATTTTTTGTTTGGTGCGAATTTGATTGATTTTGCATCTTCCAGAAAGTGTGGGATGGAAAATAGGAAATTAACTCGCGAGTTTGACTACTCGAGTGCTGAATTAAATGTTCGAGTGCAGAACCGTAATCTGCATTGTAGGTGGGTAATCGACTACAAACTTAAATTTAGAATAATAAATACATAAATAATTATGGGCCAAGCCATTAGGGCAGATAGCTTGAGCTACTCGTAACAAGTAATTGAACCGCATGGGTACACCCGACCTACTCGGGTACATTCGAGCAACTCGAGTATGGTCGCGCTGCTCGGGCACATTGATATCTCGGGTGGTCGAGCTACTTTTCACCCATCTCGTGGTCGAGCCACTTGTCACCCTTCTCGAGCGAATGGTTCAACCTACATGATATCTCGGGTCGTTCGGGTATAGATCTCCATTTTTTGCTTCGAGAAATTATTTCTTAACTACATGATTTGAACAATACATCCATTCGAGTCATTCATGGCATGAGCTACTAACTCCTCTAGTAGCTCAAGTACAATACTTTTACTCAATTTGAGTCACTTATGACCCGAGCTACTCGCCTCTCAGTAGCTCGGGTACTCTTTCACTTAACCATGTCGCCTACTATAACTCAGGTAATCGGGTGATGGCACTAACTACTCATTCCACTGGTGACTTGAATATGAACTACAACGATGGTTAAGTATTTGAATCATAAATTCCTTGACCTGAACCAATCAATAAAGCAGATGCAGGTTGAAAGGCCCAAAAGGTTTGCCCACTGGAGTTACTCCAGTAACTCGAGTTTCTTGAGTGGTCCAATTTTACTCCATCAGTCAATCAGACATATAACTCCGGGTTACACAAGTTATAAGAAGACTCAGACTTGATGTACTCGGATCCGAGCTGCTGGGACCCTATATAACTTGGCTAACTAATATCGCTGCTCATCGTGCATAGGTAGAAGACATTCCATTGCACATATTATGAGGCGTAGCCCTGACTACGACAGTAGTTATGACTACTTGTCATGGCACAGACCATGAAAACTGCATAAATTATATTTTTACCATGGCACTGACCATGAAGGCAGCACAGACTGTATTATTACCATGACACGGGTCATGAAGATAGCACAGACTGTAATGTAGCTCTGACTAGCAAATCCTGATGACATAGCACCGACTATGTGGCTCAGCACAGACTGAACAACCAAGAAATAGCACAGACTATATGATTATAGAATCCTCTAAGAATCGAAAGACTTTTCCAGTGACAATGAAGACAATGGTAGTACAATCCTACACGGGACGTTGGGAGACATGTGGTTTGGTGGCAAAGGAAAAGGGCTTGTCGAGCTAAGGGACCCTCCCACTCGAGTCATTCGGGTGACCCCGATTCACTCGACTCGAGTGGGTCAGGTCGTTGAGCCCGAGTGGGTCGGGTGACTCACGAGGCGTCTGGTGGCCGACCTAGTTGAGTTGGAATAGAACACTACTTAGTCGATTATCGGGATAGAATCTCTTGATTCCCCAAAAATCACCTTTCATGATTCGATTAGATCTCTTGAAGAGTCCTATCCGAATCCTAACATTGCTCCTTTGAGTGCTATAAATAGGATGGATAGTCATGCTTTCGGATTAATCAGATTTTGATAGCTGAATACGTTCATACTGTCGGTATTCCAAACTCATCTAACCTTCTCCTTCACCCAACCTCGTCTCTCTTCGTTTTGTATTTTCTGATCACTTCGCATATTTTATCTCTCTAGTTATTCATTTTTTTATTCATTATTAAAGAACCTTACATTATTTTGCGATTCAACTGGGGAAGGTAAATTTGTGAATGGTCAGTACTCAGAACGGACTACACACGACGCCAAAAGTAGCCATGTCAGACAGATATTCACTCAGAGCGTAACAGTAGGATCGGATCAGTGAATAGCCGGCCTGACCATCTAAGAAGGCTAGACTACTATTCTCAACGCAATAGTTGGCCTGACCAATTCCCTCTTATTTGCGGTAGCCAATGCCAACCGAGGAGATGATCGAGCCGAGAAGATACCAGTGAATGCACTTACAAACTAGGGCCCATGCTCAAACGACTCCGATGACGATGCAGGCATCGGCCAATCCTGCTCCTTTGGTGCCTAGAACCCAGGCTCGCTTTGCTACGATCGCCAATGTCCAAGAAACGTTTCTGCTATAAAGAAGAGAGGTAATTTCCATCCTTACCGGATCCGAATATCCAGCCACCCTACACGCTGGTTCTTTTAAACATGCCCTACGCCGGAGAAGCTGACATAAGTTTGTACGGGACGATTCAGAGACAAGGACATTACTGGCAAGAGACACTGCTCGATTACAAGGGGAATGTGCGCGCTGTCAAGCCACAACAATTGGGCATGAGTGCTGAATTACATAGTTTGAAGACCCCGTGGTATCAGCGGATCTTAGTTGCTACTGAGGCATTTACAGAAAGGTTTTTAGCGAAACCAATGAAGAGGGATACCCCAAGGGGAGCGTACAAGCCGAAGCAATGAACAAAACATTGATCAGTATTCTAAGTGGGTATGGAAAATGAAATGTGCTATTCATCCAGCGTAAAAAAAAAATTTGTTCGTATCAGATCTCGCAAGGCTTGGTCGTCCGGACCTACTGACAAAGTGCTAGGGTCATTGGGAGGCACTCGAATCATCGGCGCTTCCAATTTCTACTGAGCGAGGACAAGCTTAGACTCGGCAGCCGCCAAAGCAAGCTTGGCGTCTGTCACCCATTGAGTCGCTGAGTTCACAAAATGTTCCTTTTCGCGGACCCGAGCCAAAGCTTCTGAACGTCGAAGTGAGGGGCGGGCTGACTCAAGTTTGGCACGCATCCAAGAGAGATCCAATTTAGCAAGTTCAAGATCATTGAGAGTATTGAAAGCCACATCCAATGTAGAATGGTCCAACTCCCCTACCGGCAAATTAGATAACTGCCGAACTAACCACACTAGCATGTGGAGAGTAAAACTCGATATCGTAGGGTTCCTTAAACAGAAGTTGGTGAAAGATGATGGGTAACGAGTGTGGATGACCTCTAGAACCTGGAGATATGACGAATAAATCTTGTGACCAATAAAAAGAGCTAGGACCTTGTCAGTCTGGCTGAGGTCCTCTAAAGGATCCTGCTCGGGTAATAGAACAGCCCTAACACTTACCCTTACACTCGACTTGGGCTTCACGGGTGCAGTAACAGTATCTTCTCCAAAGTCGAGCTCTTTCGGGTCCGAGTGCCTCACAGAGTGTCCCTCGGCATAAGATTCCTCTGCCTCAGGAAGCTGGAAATTGAGTAGAGAATTAGTGCGCGCAGGCGCATTCATCCGAGCGGTCTCCCCTACTTCAGCCTCGATACCGAGCTGGGCCAACTTTGCGATAGCCTCGTCTGTCGAGGTATCAAAGCCAGAGCAAGGAAGGGGAGAAACTTCTTCGGTACCTGACTTAGAACTGGCAGAGCTGTCCTCAGTAGAGTTAGCAGAGTTGACCTGCTCCTCGGCCGCTTTAAAGGGCGAGCTAACCAAGCGCCTCCGCAGAGAAGCTGACAAGCGAGCGATGGGAACGTCGTCGTCGGACTCGTCCTCTGAGTTTAGCAAGCCAACGGAAAGAGATTGATGTGGTGAAGCAGGAAGAAAACCCAAAAAAAAAAGGAAGGAGCTCGTGAAGGAGAGAAAGCATAGAAAATATACCCGGCGTAAACGTTTTAGAGGGCTTATGGGGACCAATGAGGGACCTCCCTCCTCGGGGTGAGGCCTCGTGTAGGCAGTATCTACCCCGACGTTCTCAACACGGCGTGCAGCTTGAACCATGGATTGAGTCACTAGGCATTCACTAATCCTCAGTGGCTGGGCAACGGTGATGCCAGGAGGAGTGACGCTGCGTTCCGCGGCCAAAATTACATACCGGCTGCGGGTACCCCTCGAGCTCCTTTTCGTAGGGAGGCGACATGAGGTGATAGCCTTTAACAAAGGTACGGTGATGGAAACCACGGGCTCGGTCGCGGGGAAACGAACAAAAGAATCCAGATTATTACGCCAATAAGCAATGTGGTTAGATGTGGGACGACTAACTCGACTACGAGAGGGCAGCTCGATTGAAGAGACAAGAAAGGGTAAAACTAGGTTCCCACTTAGAAAGAGATTGAAACTTTCCAGAAAATGTGTAGTCCTCAATGGGTGATAGGGCACCCCTTGGTCGAAACCAAATTGCCGAGCCACTCGGTCAGGACGATAAAAGGTTGGACCCACGCCGTCTTCCGTAATAAAGGGTACGCAAGCTGGAAAGAGCATGGAAATAATGGTCTTATGATAGTGGTTGTCTCGGGGTTGAGAACCTTGGGAGAATCAAAGTAAATATTGGGTGCTGTTACCCCACGGCGATTGGCGGTGTAAGGACGAGCCCTAAAAAAGTCAGAACTGTGGAAGAAGGATACAATGTTCTTGGAGGTACTCAGGCCATTCCATCGGAGTATAAGAGGGCTAGTGCATGATATCTCTTCCTCAATAATGTGGCCGTCGGGGCCCACCCTGCAAACCTTCTTGTTTGAAGGGAGACTCCGGGGCTGAGGCGCGAAATCTAGAAAACGTTCGTAGAGCACTGCCTGTAAAAAGGAGGTGGCGAGAAAAGTAGCGATATCGTATCGACCCACGGAACGCTCCATCTCCAGCTTCACAAGATCAAGCCAACGATATAAAGTGCCGAGGAAGAGTGGGGCAAGCGGTATTTCGTCCCCTTGGGCCAGTCAAACTGTCAAAGGAAACACAAAGGGACTTACACTATCGGCAGGGGCGCCAGGAATGACATAAGTAGTCAGAAACATGGAGATAAAAGCATAAAGAAATAGATCTCCCCTATAGTGGTCACAAGGAAACTCCACTCGATCCCCTTCAACGTCCTTCGGCTGCACATCCTTGAAGAAAAGGCGTATCCATGAGGCGTAAGTGGATTTGGTGTTAGGGTGCCAAGTGAAAAGGGCGACCCCGTTGTCATCAAAGAAACTCTCGTAGTTGCCCGAACGGGTTAGACACGAACGTAACTCAGCCACCATGCCAGTATTAGTCTCCGACATATGATCTGGGTCAAAGGCAATCCAACCACGAACGGGGAGGTGCAGTAAAATGTAGGCGTCCTTGAGCGTGGGTGCCCACTCTCCCCATGGAGCAATGAAAGTATGGGAGTCAATACTCCAATGTGAAACAAGTGCCTCTAGGCTACTAGTACTCCGACGAAGACTGAGGGTCTGAGAGATAACGACGGCAAATAGGATGTC
Organism: Heliamphora pulchella; assembly: GCA_032270985.1. Taxonomy (NCBI): domain Eukaryota; kingdom Viridiplantae; phylum Streptophyta; class Magnoliopsida; order Ericales; family Sarraceniaceae; genus Heliamphora; species Heliamphora pulchella. The sequence continues at coordinate 11,411 of JAULJZ010110896.1, forward strand.
GGCCTGGTCCAAGAGTTTGTGGTAGTTATTATCATTGATCATCTCGTCGACCCATTCGAACCACCCATGGGCAGGACCAGAAGGGGTCTTAAATTGTAGAAAAGAAAAGGGAAAGTCACCTCGCTCGATCTGAA
>JAULJZ010110927.1:0-11544 GCA_032270985.1 Heliamphora pulchella
TAATTTTCAATTAAGATCAACACAAAAATATTCTAATTAAAGAATACTTAAGTGTTTGAACCTTTTGAGATAAAAGTCATTTCTTTTTTGCTAAGGTGTCAATTTTGATTGTTCAAAATGTGTTAATACTTTTATTTTAGAAATATAAAATATTATTCATTTAAAACCATTTATTCTTAAAAAATAAATTATTAAAATTATTAAAATCAAATTAAAAAACCCTTTGACTAACAAAATACAATTAAAAAATGTAAAGGTGTGTTTTAACATTCTCCCACTTAGCTCATTATGCCGCTTGTGATGCAAGGTGTGTTTTATTTTTTAAAATATACATTTATTTAATTTATTTTGACTCGTTTAAATCTACACATAAAAATTTTGGCACGTGATCATGAATTTTCAAAAATTAGTCAATAAGTTCACACTAATCAAAAACTATAATACTGTGATTAATTCAAATCACCAATGTGAGTTATAGCGGTTACGTAACATCTATGTTACATTCTCTTCTATGTACCATACCATTCATAATCATCACTAACCCAGCCTATAATAGAAAAATATAAACATAGGTTACATTGCCTAAAGCGGCCCATGTTATTTGTCTTGTCAAGTCTTTCTTGTTTATCAATCGTTCAACATAATATGTGCACACATAACTGCATACAAGAAAAAGCAGAAACAAACTTTTATTACGCAAAATATAGTGTCAAGTACAAGAAACCATTTAATCAAAACTTTAATCATGCTTATTACATATTACTCAAAAGACCCATCCTAACAACATGCTCTTTATAAATGTTTAGTGACAATCCATTTGTCAATGGACCAGCAATCATAAAGATGGTGCTCAAATTCTCGATTGACACTTGTTGTTTATGAACTCTTTCTCTAACGACCAAGTACTGTACCTCCTTGTGTTTCGAACCACTAAAGTACTTTTCATTTTTATAGAAAAATACTACTGCAAAGTTATCACCATATCTCTTCAGCGACTTAGTAATTAAGTCGACAACACCAAGCCCAGAGATAAAACTCCGCAACCATAAAGCATTACTTATGGCCTCAAAGTATGCCACAAACTCGGCCTCTATCGTGGATGAAGTAATAATGGACTGCTTCACACTCTTTCATGAGATTGCTCCACCAGCCAGTGAAAGACAAAACCTGATGTAGACTTTCTACTATCGGGACAACCACCAAATTTGAATCCGAGTATCAATAATCTGATCTTTTATAAGTAAGCATATAATCCTTTGTTAATCTCATGCACTAAACCAAAATCATTACTAGTTAGCAAAATATCATTCACATATAAAACCAAAATTAAAAACTTACTCCCACTGAGTTTCAGATATATACACTGATCAATATCATTTTCTTTAAATTCAAAAGAGATAATGGTATCATTAAACCTTAAGTATCATTGCCTGAAAGCTTGTTTAAGACCATATATAGATCTCTTTAATTTGTAAGCTCAAAGTTCTTTTTCTTTCTTTGTGAATCTTTCGGGCTGTTCCATATAAATTTTCTCATCCAAACTACCATTTAGAAAAGCGGTCTTCACATCCATTTGATGTAGCTCCAAGTCAAAATGAGCTATAAGAGCCATGATGATTCTAAGTGAGTCTTTCTTTAACACTAGAGAGAAGGTCTCTTTGTAGTCAATGTCTTCTTTCTAAGTAAAATTTTTGGCCACTAGTCTGACTTTAAATTGTTCGATATTGCCTTTTAAGTTGCACTTGGTCTTAAAGACCCGTTTACACCCGACTTTCTTTCAATTATTAGGCAATTCGACGAGATCCCAAACACCATTCTGGTCCATTAATTTTAGCTCTTCATTCATAGTATCGATCCATTTAACAAAATTATCACTATTCATGGCTTGTGAAAATAAAATTGAGTCTTTCTTAATTTCAATGTCAAAATCAAATTCCTGTAGATATACCACATAATCATCTAAAATGGCAAGTCTTCTTTTCCTTTGAGATTTTCTCAGAGCTGCCAATTGTGGTGGTTCTACAACATGTTCGATGGTGATTTCTGCATGGAGTGAAAAATCATTTTCTATATATTGTCCATTCTCCTTAATATGCTGAGAAATCTAAGGAGTAACAATTTCTCAATGGAAAAAGATGGTTGAGATATCCACTCTTACTTCATCGAGACTTACCTTTCTTGATTTTTCATTCCCACTAATTTCTCCATTCTCTAAGAATCTGACTTTATCGATTTCAACTATCATCGTACTGTGATTAGTACAATAAAATTTGTACCATTTAGACTTTGTCTAAATAACCAATAAAATATCCAGATAACGTTCTATAGTCTTAACTTTCTTTCATGTGGGTGATAGATTTTAACCTCTGTTGGACAATCCCAAGCATGTAAATATCTCAAATTGAATTTTCTACCAGTTCATAACTCAAAAGTAGTTGGGATTGCCTTACTATGAACCCTATTTAAGATATACATAGCGATTTTTAATACTTTACCCCACAATAAAATATGTACATTTGATGAACTCATTATACTCCTAACTATTTCTATAAGTATACGATTACGCCTCTCAGCAACTCCATTCTGCTGTGGCGTACCAAGCATTATGTATTGAATACGGATACTTCGCTTTTCTAAAAATTTGGCAAATGGTTCGAGATTTTGACCCGACTTATTATATCTACCAAAATATTCACCACCTCTATCTGACCTCACTATTTTAGCATTTCTATCTAATTGTCTCTCAATCTCAGTAATGTACACCTCGAGAATGTCGACAGTTTGAGACTTTTTATGAATTAGATACACATATCCATAGCGTAAATAATAATCTATAAATATGATAAAATATTTTTCTCCATTAAAGGAAAAAACATGATTTTTGCAAATATCTATATGAATTATTTCAATAAGCCTATTGCTTCTTGTGGCATCTTTCTTAGAGTATGTAGTTTGCTTTTCTTTTATGTAATCCACACATATCTTAAAATCAATGAAGTCTAGGTTTTTCAAAATTTCATTTTCACCAATCTTTTGATTTTATTTCTAGAGATATGCCACAGTCGTTTATGCCACAGTCGTTTATGCCACAAGATTGATGATTTTTCATTAATTTGATCACGTTTTAAACCAATATTTAAATGTAGGGTTATTAAGGATTGTGCAAACTTATGATTTAAAGTAAATTGATATAATATATCATACAAATTACCGGAACCAAGTATTATTGAATTAAACATCAAACTGAGTTTTTCACAACTAAATAAAACTGAATATCAAGAACAATCTAATCTAAATAAAGAAACAAAATTTTTAAAAATTGAAGGAACATAAAATGACTCTTCTAGATCCATCTGATGACACATCTCCAAGACTAGGCGATAGGTACCAACAACTATCACATCGGCTTTGAGACGGTTCCCCATATTGACAAATCTTTCACTTTTCTTTGGTTTCTAGGTTGAATCCCTTTCTTTTCAAACCAAGCTTTATGCTTACTGCAGTCCTTCTTCATATGTCCATTCTTGCCACAAAAGTAGCACTTTACTTTAAAGTTGTTATTTTCATGGACCTGATTGTTACCATCCCCAGGTCCATTCCACTTCTTAGGTAGATTTCTCTTTGATTTTTCAAACTTTCCTCTTTTTTGTGCAGCTCTTTGAGCCACAAACAATGCCATGTGATGTCATTCTCCTCTCAATCTCACTTCCTCCTGAACACAAATATTAGTTAGCTCATTCAAAATCCATTTATCTTTGTTGGTGTTATAGTGAATTTTGAATGAACCAAATTATGCAGGAAGTGAGTTGAGGATAAACTAGACGATGAAAGGTTCATCCACATGCATCCATAAAGCACCAAGCTTTGCAGCTTTGTCAGAAATATTGAGGATGTGATCCTGAACTCCTCGATTGTCATCATATTTCATTGTTATTAATTCAGCCATTAATGTACCCGCAAGTGACTTATCAGCATATCTAAAACGATTTTTTGCAGCTTTCAAGAATTCTAGTGCATTAGAAGTCTGTGGTAGAGATGTTTTGATATTATTTGCTAGAGTTATTCTTATGAATATCAGACTAAACCTGTTCGATCTTTTCTAAAAATTAAAATAGTATATTTGTTCTTCAGTGGTGTCATCGGTGATTGCAGCAGGTTTTTCAACAAGTAATGACATGTCAATATCTAATACTCCCAGTGTGATCGAACATGCTATTCCATTCGGAGTAATTTGAGCAAATTAGAACTGGAATACTGGATGTATGAGAGTGCAATAAAATAGTAACAGTCACTGAAAATAGGACAATGCTTATGTTAATTTTATAATAATGAACTAGTGATATCACCTTGATTCTTCATTTGGCCAAAATTTATGTATATCTATTATTCACTCATTAATTATGTACAAGTTTATCACCTATGTAGGTCAAGTAATTTATACAGTTTGTTAATTAGGCATGTTATTTTAGGTATCCAAACCTAATTAATTAAATTACATAAATTTCATTATTATACCCAAATCATAATTATTTGAATGTGACTCTCTTTCTGGCTAATCTCACTCTCTTAATTATATTTACCCCATTGAGAAAATTATTAACTTAAATGTTACCTTTTTTTACAAACTTTTATATATTTCTATATTTATAAGTTTTATAAATTTAGGTCACTTTGATGGCTACTAAATTTACAATTCCTATAAATATAAAAACTAACTATTAATATTCTCCATTTATTTTATTATTTGGTTATTTTTTTAATTTAATCACAATTTATTAGAGATAAAAATATAATTTTTATTATTCAATGACCATAGCAACAATAATAATAGTTGCGTGTATAAAATGAATACATAAATAAAGCATACTCCTTTATAAAATTAAATACTTTAAATTTTACAACAATATTAATATCCACAAAAAATATATATACTGATGCTTCAAAGGCAACCATTCATCACTAACAAAACATACAGTGATATATAAGTTTGAGCCATAAAATATGTGAATATATTACTTATTTTTTAGCAATTTTTAGATTTTTTAATTTTTTTGTAAAAAAGTAGATGTCAAATCATGTAGAAAAAGTGAAAAAAATAAGAAAAAGCTTAATAAATCAAACCAATTGACTTTTTTTTTTAATTTTTAAGTCAAAAAGTTAGAAGAAAAAAAGCTAGCCCAAACAGAGTTTCTTATTATTATTATTATTATTATTTTAATAATAGTTGTATAGAGAATACAAGGACTGATTAATATAATTTTGAAACTTTCAAACAAAGATAAGTTTCAAATCCACCACTTTATTATTACTATTTTTTTAATTGTTATGACCAATCATCACCAATATGTTTCCTTCACCATCAGGATATGTCAACATGAATATAGATAACAATACTTGTACAATGAATACGTGGGTAACAAAATAAATCAAAAGATTTCGAGTTTTTTTTTTTTAAGTCAATGCTCATACCGAGAATGCATTGGCTATCGAATCAAAGATTAGCAACACCCTTAAAACCGATTTCTAAGGATTGTAGATCTGTGATCTTTTATCAAAACGTATTCAGCAAAAGAATTATTTTATTTATTTGATTCTTTCATTAATCGGCAGTACACATGAACAATAAATAACACAATATTATTCTAAAATGTATTGATTCAAAAAATCATCTTCTGATATTAACTATTGAAAAAAATCTATACTTTTTCATATAATATAATGCAGAACATTTAATATATAAGATCTTGAATCTAATACATTTTAAGAAAAATATTGAATATTAAGAACGTACATTTGCCAGCCATTGATAATTGATTAATCGAATAATCGAAACTCTTACTTTAAATTTTTAATTTTTGGCTCACCTTTTTCTTTTTGTCTCTAACCTTTAAGAATAACCGTATACTATAATTGATGAAAAATTGATAACTATAAGGGATGATTATTCTATCTTTTATAGAGAAGAGAAGATGGCCTAAAAAATAACTCTTAAAATGATTCTTATTCATCAACAGTTTTCTTCTTATGTTAAAAGAGTTCTTTCCCAAGTTAAATACTAATATATTAAATAAATCGTATCCTTAATTGATTTATTAATAATTTGTGGAATCAAAATACAATTAAAATATAAAAAAAAATATGAGACTAATGGGCTATTAAAAAAGTCCACGAGTTCAACACATTTACGATACATTACCTGCCTAAATCAGGCAAGATTCCACAATCAATCCATTACAAACAAGATACCGCTTAGGCAAAAAAGATAATCGCTTAGCGCGAGCCTTATTGAAATTGCCTTAGCCTTTGCCACTATTACCGTTGTTACTCCTATCTCTACTGCCACCATCTCTTTCTCTTATACCATTACTATTACTGTCATATACTACTACTGTTCGTCCGTGATTGACAGTAAAAATGACTTCTTTTTTTTTTAAATAAATAAATTTTAATCTTATTATATAAGATGTAATACACTTTTTATAGAACTAATAGATTTATAAACTTACAAATTAAAAAAAAAATTATTTTTATAAAAAAATTATGAGAATCCCTTTTTATATATCTATATAGAGAGAGAGACACCCAAATCTTTGTTGAAAAGATGGTTGGAGTAAAACAATGATCACTGTGTTGAAACCTTCCAATCGCGGCTGAGTGGTGGGGGATAGATACCCACTAGCCCGAGGAAGAAAGTCAATGACATCTTAAAACCCGATTGCAACAACTATTATCACTCCGTTTGGGCTACATTACTTGGTTTTTTTTTTTTTTTGTCTTTTTCTTTTTAAAATTATATTAATTTTTTACATTTTCAATTATTTCGATGATAGCAATTAAAAAGTATAATAATTTAATCAAAAATAAAAAAAATTACAAAATGAAAATAAAAATAAACTAAATTAAATAAATAAGTTATTATTCTAAACAATCACTTAGGCTCTATTCGTTTTAACGTAAAATATTTTTTTATAAAATATTTTTTCTATTTCTCATTGTTTGATTTACAAAAAATAAGTAAAAAAATTTTACATCATAAGATAAAATTATTTTTTTTAAAATAAATTGATAAGTTGTTTTCCATTTTCTTAAGAGATCTGTATTGAGTTTGGCCCTTTTCAAATTTTTAAATTTTTTGTGTCAATTTAACTGCTTTATTATATAAACCAACGATAGTAGTGACTACTATTTAGGATAGCTTTTCTAATACTTTGTTATGTGACTTTTTTTGTTTTTAGTAAAAAAAAAATTTACGTTAGTTTAAACAAAGACACTTTTTTTATTTCTCTCATTATAAAAAATAAAAAAAAGCCTTAAAAGCTACTTTAAGGGTTTTTTGGTTTTTAGTGAGATTTTTTTTGCTAATTCAAACAATGATACTTTCTAAATTTCTCTAATTACAAGAAATCAAAAAAATAAAAAATAATAATAATAATAATAAGTTCATATAAAACGAAAAGAGTCTTGAAAAGTCACCTTAAAGCTTTTTTCGTCTTTAGTAAATTTTTTTCTAACTTTTGCTAAAACAGTTATACTTTTAAATTTGATTTATCATAATGAATCAAAAAAAAAGATCTAAACCAAAAAACTAAAAAAATAAAAAATGATTAAAAAAAGTCACAAAAAAGGTCGCATGGAAAGCTATCTCAAATAGTAACAAAGCTCCATTAGGCATTAGACCAAATTCAAATATTTTTCATAACTTTATTGTAAAAAATATCTTGTTTCAATCCAACAATAGAAAAATTTATTTTGAAAATATTTTCATATGTCAACCGAATATTAGAAAATGCAATTAAAAAATTACTTTTTTTATAAAAAAATTTTACATAGAAAATATTATACGCGAAAAAAAAATATTTTATAAAAATGTATTACCTGGAAAAAATATTTTATAAAAATATTTTACATGCAATCAGTAGGATTTGGATCCTCTCTATGCCCTAAAGAAATGGAGATTTCTCCAATTTCGTCTTATAGTGTGTGCGATGGATTTAGTTTGATTATTCTAATAGTTTATATTGTACTACTAATTAAAAAATTATTCATATAAAACATTAAATTATTCTAATATCAAAACTTAAATAATTAGGTCACATTAATTTTATGATAATAGAGAGTATATTTTCAAAATCATAGCTGTTTTGACTACATAATTATTGATATGCGATCAATTATATAAATATATATGCGTGTGTGTATATAATTATTTCGATAAACTCTATAACATAAATAATTTAAATTAAAAAGTGAATTATCACAAATATTATAAAATAAAAATCTCATTATTTATTTAAAAATATATTAAGAATCTGAATCACAATCAATAATATACAGCTTCATATGAAGGCTAAATGTCCATAAACATGATAGTGAAATGAACAACGACCCCATCTCTGATCCCTTATCCTCAAACCCAAAACTCTAGACCTTCGAGCCTGAGATCCCTAACATCAAACCTTGAACCCCAGCCTTTGGTCCTAGACTTTGTCTCTCATCCCCCATATCTTGTCCCTTAGCCTCTAGCCCCATCTCCAAAACCTCATACCTTGGATCTTGAGCCCCCAACCTTATACCCCTGACCCCCAACACCTTGACCCTCAACCCTTATCTCAATCTCAGACTCCGAACCCCCAATCTCAAATTCTAAACCTAAAAATCCCCAAACCTCCCACCATGACTCTGTCCCAGTCCTCGATCCCCAGACCTTTGCGCCACCGTCACTACTTCTTCGTCTACTACCACTACTACCATGTATTATAATTACTGTCATTGCCACCTATAAAATATAATTTTATTCTAAGAATCATTCTAACATATTAAATATTAGAATTGGAATAATATTTAATTCTTAGGTTTGTCGGAATTACCAATCACACCTCATTCTATTCCATACTTATTTCAAGCTCAATTCTATTCCCATTAAAAATCATTCCAATAAAACAAGCACTACCTTTACGTACACATATCGTGAGTAACGAATCCCCACTGAGACCAAAGTCACAGCAAGTGTCTTGTAATTTCTTTTTGGATTTTAATTGAATTTTATAATTTGATTGGAATGATTTATTATTTTAGATTTGTCGTGTGTAATTTCTGTAAAAATTTAAGGTAAATTGAATATCTGTATTCATATGATTGAAGCATATTTGTTTTCAAATAAAATAACCGATTTATTGAATTTTAAGAATAAAATGTAAGATGGATGGATGATGTGCACTGATTATATGACTATCGATGTTCGATTGATTTAATTTTTTTATAAATTAACTACTCATCGAATATAAAATAATAAACGATTTTAATTAAATTATAAAATTCTAGTTAAAATAAAAATAAAACTCACAATACATCTACTATGACTTGAGTCACAGCAGGATACTTACTCAAATAAAACATATTTAAAAAAAAGCTATATAAAAGGCTTAAAGTGGCGTTTTTCATCTTATCTGAACTTTTTTAAAAATTTTTTGGTCAATTTGTTTTACTTTTTGGTTTTTTATAACGGTAGCGATCTAAAAAATATCATCATTTAAATTAACATAAAAACTTCTTACTAAAGGCGAAAAAAATGCCATATAAAAAAAACTATCCCACACAGTGATTGACTTTTGTTTTAAGTTTAATTCTTTAAGTCTACATTTAATTATTTTCTTATGCATTAGACCACATTAGTCATAGAAATTAATAGTTTTTGATATATTTATTCATTTAGAGTGAATTTATGGTTAAACATATCATTGTAAAAGAATAACACAACAACATCAATAATAACAAGTTGTTTAAGAATTTGAAACACAGTTATTAAGGAAAACATAATAAAAATATAAGTGTTAAGAAATATTAGTAACAAGGTTAAATAAATATTAAAAATAAACATATTTTATGTAAAATAGAGATTGTGTGAGAAGGAAATTGCATAAAGTCAATTTATTTATATTAAAAAAAAGTTGTTCGCGCACATATATAATTTTAAATATATTTTAATTAGTATACAGATTGTATGAGAAGTAAATTGCATACAGTCAGTTTATTTATATTTAAAAAGGACTTGTTTATGTACATACAATAATTTAAATATAATAATTTATTTATAAATGTTTGTACACTAATAACGATAATATTTCAATAGTTTTTTATGTAAACAAAAGTTACTTTGAATTTTTAATATGTTGTAATTTAATTTTGATCTTTTTTTTTTATTCTTATCTCATCAATAGTATTTAATTTTTTAGGACTTTTATGTGGTTTTTTTTATTTTTAGTGAATTTTTTTAATTTTTTCTAAAAAAGTTGTATTTTTAGATTATATTAAATCGAGAAAGTAAAAAAAATAAAAATAAACCAAAAAATCAAAAATATTCAAGAAAAAACAAAAAAAAAATCACCAAAAAAACCATTAAAAAAGCTAACCTAAACAGAGCCTAAAGTAGCTGCCAACTTGATTTTGAACTCCTTGGTGTTTCGTAGGGACAAGTACATTGCATCGGGAAGTCAGATGTGAATAAGTTGGATGCGAGAGAATAATGGAGAGTTTTGGAAATGCTAATATTGCTAGTAATTTATAAATTGTAATTTGTAATAAAAATTATAAATATGTGATAAAAATTATAATTTATAATTAAAATAAAAAAAATTTAATTAAAATTATAACAGAAATTATAAATATTTAAAAAAATTCATGTTCACTCAACTTGATTTTGAACTCCTTTAACATTTTTTTAGAGGTAACAATAGGCCAAGACTCGGTAGGATGTGATGTCTTGACCACTTAACTTAATTTTAAACTCTTTTGGTGTTTCTTAAAAATGACAATAAAACAAAACGAGAGAAAACGAAACGAAATATGATGTTTCGTCCCTTTTGCATATCTTATTGGGATGTGGCGTGGGATGAGATAAGTCGAAAAAGTAATAAGATTAAATAAGGGCAAAGATATAGTGAGAATTTTTATCAATCATAAAGAGAGAATATAAAAAAGAATAAATGATTATAATTAATCAAATAAAATAAATAAATATTAAAGCTATAAATGTGAGGGCAGGACCAAAAATACTGCCATTGCGAGAAAGAGAAGATTGGTGTTGTCAATGCCTTGTAATTATGCATTTTGGTAGGTGTTTACCAACTAAATATTTCAATATAAAAGCATCTACAACAGTTTAGATAAAATAATTTTTAATTATTTTAATTACTCAGATACATAAAATTGAGTTCTAACAAACTAAATAAAAATGTAATTACTTTAGTTTTAGTTAATAAATTTGTTGAGCAACTTTTTATTTGACAAACCATTATTAAGGCCTCGTTTGACAAATTGACTTTAAGTCAGATTTTTTTGCTTAAAATCACTTTAAAGTTAAAAAGTTAAAAGTTCATTTAGGATAGGAATAAGGTAACTTTAAACCAAAAACTTAAAGTAATTTTAAGTCAAAAGACAAAAAAATTTGTTTAAAGTTATTTTTAGATAGTTTAATATTCAATATGGATCTTATTTTTGGCGAATAAATTTTTTTAAAAATAATTTTTATAAAACAATAAATGTGTA
>JAULJZ010110938.1:0-11544 GCA_032270985.1 Heliamphora pulchella
CTATGCGATGTTGTTTTTTGTACGTGTTTCTCGGTTTTCGAAAATCGACTTGTGATTCTGGGCAACTTAATGGTTTTAGCTTGCGCTGTATCTGAAATTGCAGTTCTCTGCTTTCGTTGGTTGAAATTCACACTGGTTTGCATGTGATTTCCATTGTGTTATTACATGGGAGATCGAAGCTTTTTTGAGTGATTTTAGAGTAGTTTCTCATGCTGATGTGCCAGTTGCTGAAATTCTGAATTTCTGTATGAGAAATTTGTCAATTTTACTGTAAACATTTTCCATATTCCCATGACAAGCGTTGCTTACTAAATGGAGAAATTGAGTTGTCTTTGCCTATTTATTATATTACGAAGGATTAGAAAAAGGAACGAGTTTTAACCCGGATTGAGAAAGATGGGCATAACGGTTATTTTGTCAAGAAGTGCCTAAATTTCTTGTAGCAAACTGTCCAGTTGATAGTGGTAATTTGTCCGTAGGTTCCCGTTGTCATATGCTTCGGATTAGGAAAAATCCCTTGGAGCATTTATTGATATTTCCAGGATTGGAGTCAGTATTATTGGTTGAATCTGAAGTGAATATTGATTTGTGAGTCAGTCTTTTCTCTACTGAATTCATTTCTTTCATACAATTTCTTTTGTTCAACCTCTTCCATTCTATGTTTTCTGCAGGACGAAAATCTAGCATTTTCTGTGGGCTTTTTTTTATAGGTATTTATAAAAAAGGTGTACATAACTGTACATTTTTTAATAAAAAGGGTGTGCATTTCTTATTTTTAATACCTAGATAAAGTGTACATTTTTTACTTTTTAATACCTAGATAAAAGTTTACATTTGATGTACACTTCAATTAGGTATTATCTCAATCAATATTATATTGCAATAGATTATGGCTCTTTTTTATCTTCTTTTTGCTGCAAAGTTGTGGAAAAATTTGTGCGCATTTTCTCTAATGCTCGAGGATAAGTTAGTTTTTGACAATATTATTTTTAATAAAATCTGGAATTTGGGACAGAGGTACAGTTTGGATTTACAATAGCAGATATATGGTACATCATCACGATTTCATTTCAAAGGATATGTCTCTTTAAAAGAACTTGAAATTTTGATTAATAATGTATGTATAAATTTATATTTAGCCTGCAAGGTTGTGGAAAGTGGAAACCATTGTGGACATAAGCCTTTTGCGTTCTGGATATGGTACTATGTGCATAATGGTCTTTGCTAGCTGTCCTTTTTTCTTTCATGGGTAGTTCTTTCTGTCCCCATTAATCTAAAAGTGGACTGCTTTCTTGCAATGTGTTGTTCATTGGTTGTTTACATATTTACTTCAATGTGATAATTTCTTAATAGACTGTGTTTTTTAAGGCAACACAATGTTATGATGGTTATAGGCTTATAGCCCTGCTGGTGCATGGCTGCATGTTATGTTGACTATCTAAGGCTTAGCGGAATGCTCTATAGTTCTTCCGATTTTGGCATCTTTGTGTGGTCCTTCCATTTCTTTGTATTTAAATGCGCACAAACTAACTTTTATATGATATTTACTTGCATTCTCTGCACGCCTTGCCTTACCCCCAAGTTATGTAACCTTTTTTATTCTCTTCCATATAAAATCAATTCCCATCCAACCGAGCATTTCTAGAAACTTATCAGTAGGATTTATAGTTGGTAGTTACATGTCTGTATTGCGGATATGCTATTTTGTCAGTGTGTCAAAGCATGATACTGCACAATGTACAAACGGTGTGCATGTTTCCCTTTTGGATTGTACGTGCGCGTGTGTTACCAATTGTTTTCAGTGGTTCTTAATAATGGTGGTATTTCCTTGATTAAGTCACTCTTTTGTTGTCAATTTGTTTTGTGGTTCTTTATTTTTGTAGGCAGGGAGGGTTTATTCCTTATTTTTGTAGGCAGGGAGGGTTTATTATATATATGTGTGCGTGTGTGTGTGTGTGTAGGATTTCTAAGACTTTATATATTTATATGTATGTATGTTGTACACTGTCTTCATTGATTCTTACTAATTGTATTATATTTTTTATTATCAACTCACGAACACTTCTACGGAGTAGGCATGTTGTCTTGGAGACACTTGTTGGACATTGATAATCCTAAAAGCGTGTCTGGCACTTCTTTAAATGTGTCTTAGTCAAACAATTAAATTATAATATCATACTTTTGTAACATTTCGCGAACGCTTTGATGACACTTTTTGAACTCACTCCGAATATATCCAATGTAATGAATCTCTTTATAGTAATAAGATTTTGAATTCTTTGAAACGCACCAAAACTAGTGATTTTCTGATAATCGTGACATTGCTTTTCCAGACCCAGTGTGGATCAGGAGAGTAGTGACACTTGTCGTTCAAGATAAAAGGGAACGATCCTTAGCTTTGGAGTTTTTTCCTCAATCGCTCTGCCAGACCTAGTGTGGACCGGGAGGGTAGTGACACTTGTCGTTTAAGATAAAGGGGAACGATCCCTAGCTTTGGAGTTTTTGCCCCAACCTAGGTTAGGGGGTCGTTAGATAGTAGCTTGCTGTTGAAAAATGTAATAGGCTAGCGCGGCTCACTTCGCTTTTCAAGCTCTGTCTCCCTTCCTTGACTTCTCTCTTTATGAAGGTCTTTCTCCTTTTATTTAAGAATAAGGCAAGCTTTCAAGCTCCTCAACTTTCTTTAGTAAAGGGCGCAGTGAACTGTAATTGTGACAAGGTTGGAAGATTTTGCCATTTCATATGAAATATATGAATATATAAAAGTATATATTTTTAACGTGTTCCAGAGGTGTCTTGTCTTGTATTTTTTACAATTTAATGTGCCGGGTGTTATTGTCGTGTCGCGTGTCTATGTCCATATTCATGTCCACGCTACTTAGATTTGTCTTCTTAATTTTCTTTTTTGTTCCCTTTTGTTACTTGTTCTTTTTTCTCATGGATACGGAGGATTTCTGGGACTTGTCATTACTTCTCGCCATGCACAACTTCTGCATGGATGGGAAGGAAACACGATACATAAATTTCACGAAGTGACTTATAGAATACGAAGTCACTTTGTTTAGGGTCTTCTGGATGCCAAGTAATAATACTGTGAACCATTTCTCTTAAGACGTCCCCTACACGGATTGAATGGGGGAACTCTCAAACTTTTGGTGATTGATCTGGCCAGTTCGTTCGCAAAACGGATGTAGGTAGAGGAATTTTCATGTTTTTGGAATGTTGTTTCTAAGATTTTTGTTTGGACAATAATCAATAAAGAATTAGAGATTGCATTCTTAAAGTTTGGAGGGATTAATTGGAGTTGAAGTTTTAGAAGAAATATGATTGTCCAATTTCATTGGAAGTAGAACATCTCACCCCACTCAATACATTTGTCACACATGACATGCATTTTTAATGGACATCAGGATAGCCTCGGGCCATGTTAAAAGGTAATGTCTCCAAGATTGCATAATGTAATGTGCTAAATGCATATATAATATTATAATGCAACCATTCCAGGCCATGGAATAAGTTCGGCACTTAAAAAAGGCTTTTATACACTTTCATGTCCAATTGACAACCTCAAATATTTTATATATGAAGTTTCCTAACTTTACATTCTTTCAATGTGGGATATATTGACTTGTCTGCTTGACCAGTTTTGTTACACAAGCATCGCAACCAACTTGCTCACTTCACTCTTTTTCAAAGTCCCTAAGATTGTGAGATTATTTTCATAGCCATCCTATTAGAGTTATTGAAATACTGGTTTTGTAGCCGTTATATGGCCGTACGGCCTAATTGGCCAGCTTCTATGGTATTACTATTTCTGCCAAAAAAAAGAAGCAGTCTTTTCGTCGAAAGATTCTCTTACATTGATGGCTTCAGGTTGACACTAGTTGTATCCAAAAAAGAAAGCAGTTTTTTGCCTTCTGGTCGGAAGAGCACTGATGACTTCAGGTCGACACAAGTTGTGCCAGTGACTTTTGACCATGCATCCCATGGCTTTTGGTTTTCTTCAATAGTTCAATTTCTATTGAACTACAATAGTTACAATTTCTATTGAATAATTCTATTTTGCATTCTCACTTTGCTCTTGTTTTGAAGTTATTGGTCAAAAGTTCTAAAATCATTGTGTACCTGAGAATTAGTTTTCACGTGGAGCTTAATTATGTGCTGTGTGCAGAAAACCAACTTGAAATTGTCAAAATAGGCAAGGATCTAAGCGAGAAGGAAACAGCAACAAAGGGGCCTATCCATTGGGGTAGTTTTTTGTCATACGGTGTAGTTAATCTGTGGAGAAGTATATACATAAATAAGCAGTGGGGTTATGATTACAATGGAGAGGTATATACATAAATAAGCAATGGGGTTATGATTACAGCTAATGATTACAAGTTACATAAATGGATATAGGATACCCTAAGATAGTGTTTGGTTCAATGGAATGAATTTAGGTTTGAATGGAATAGCAGTTCCTGGGTATATATGTTGAAATTCCATTAATTGGAGGAATAATGATTATTTTTAGATTTGACTTTCCATCATTTTTTAACTACCAATCATTGGAATGAATCTTTTGAGCAAATCATCACTTTATTTCACTGTCATTCCAATAAACCAAACATTGCTTAGGTGCTATGGGATAAGTTATATTTTATAACTGGGCATGATTGAGTTAACCTTATGAACTAAAAAGATAAAAGTGGTTCTTACAAGAGTACAAGTGGAGTAACCGATGGACTAAGAATTTTTGTATAATGGTGTAATTGTTGTTATGAACCTATGATTAATGGCAAGCACAAAACTGCTAAATGCATGAGAGTTACATGCAAGGAAAAAGAAACATGAACCACAGGTTTTGTGAAAGGTGCTAGTACTATCATCTATGGTCTCAAACACAGAAGTAATGAAGCTTAAAAAATGGGGGCCAGGTCCTTAAGAAATTCTGGTTATGAATTCGAATGTGCAGTAAATATTGTTTCCTAGTAGTGTCAAAGTCAAACAGTCGTATGGCTTATGAACTCAACCCTTCTGATATTGAACATAATGAATGTGTGCGTTTAGGCTCTCCTTTTACTTTCACAGGTGCAGTGTTTATGTATTTGATGGTCAAGGCATTATTATATGGTCACCGTCTCGGTATATGCTATATGGTATTTTTTGTGTTTGACTTCATGTGTCTCTCTTTGATACTTGATTTACTCTATGATGCTGTTCTTGTTTTAGTAGTTGTAGTAGCTAGACACTGAGCATCTAAACCATTGCTTTCTTGTGGCATAACATGTAACTTCATAATCATGAGGTCACAATTGCTTATTATCTTCATACCACGTGTGAATTGAGATGAATCTAAAACTGACTGATGGAGACCTCTTCGGAAGCTTACTGTGTATACTCTGATGGCTGGGATTACTTTCAATTGCATAGTTTGTTATTTATATCCTACTGTATACAACAGAAATTTAGCAGTGCTTCCTATTATAAAAGGAGCATGATTCTCATAAGCTTTGGTGCAATGCAGAAAAGGAGATGGGGAAGCTGCTGGAGCATCTACCGGTGTTTTGGGTCTCAGAAACAACGAATTGGGCACGCTGTTCTTGTTCCTGAAACAACGGCATCTAGAACAGAGGTTCCTGCAGTTGAAATTCCAACCCAAGCTCCTGCTGTAGTGCTTCCCTTTGTTGCACCTCCCTCCTCTCCCGTATCATTCCTCCAGTCAGAACCTCCTTCTTGTACACAGTCACCAGCTGGATTAGTATCCCTGACCACAATGTCCACCAGCATGTATTCCCCCGGGCCTTATGCACATGAAACCCAGTTAGTCTCACCCCCCGTCTTCTCCACCGTCACCACTGAACCATCCACTGCTCCTTTTACTCCTCCACCCGAGTCTGTCCAGTTCACTACACCTTCATCACCTGAAGTGCCATTTGCTCGGCTTCTTGATCCCAATCACCAAAATGGTGATGCTGGTCAGAGATTCCATATGTCCCAATATGAATTCCAATCTTATCAACTTTATCCCGGAAGTCCTGTCGGCCACTTGATCTCACCCAGTTCAGGTATCTCTGGTTCAGGCACCTCATCTCCTTTTCCTGATTGCGAATCTATTCCTGGTGTTGGTCAGTTCCCTCGGTTCCGAATTGGCGATCCTCCCAAGCTTTTGAACCTTGACAAACTGTCTGCCCATGAATGGGGATCACAGCAAGGATCTGGTTCATTGACTCCTGATGCTGTGGGACCTAGATCTCGGGACAGCTCTCTTCTGGATCGTCAAAATTCTGACATTGCACCACTTTCAAATTCATTCAACGGATCCCGAAACCCTGAAGTTGTAGTTGATCATAGAGTATCTTTCGAGGTTACTGCAGAAGATGTTGTCAGATGCATGGCAAGGGAGCCATCCTTGGCCAAGGTTGTATCACCATATCTAGAGAATGCAGAAATTGCGGCTAAGAAGGACGAAAATTTAACTGTGGCCAACAATCATGGGGGCCATGGTGGTGAAATATGTGACGTTGCATTGGAGAAAGCTTCTGTGGATGGGGAGGATGGACAGCTGCCTCAGAAACATCGGTCCATTACTCTTGGTTCTGTTAAGGAATTCAACTTTGACAACGCAGATGGGGGAAACTCCGATAAGACTACTATTGGCTCTGACTGGTGGGCCAATGAGAAGGTACTTGGGAAGGAGGGTGGGCCAAGTAAGAACTGGTCCTTCTTTCCTATGATGCAGCCGGGTGTGAGCTAACTGTCACGCTTCAGTGCTTACCTTCCGGGCAGCACTAGTTCAGCACGAAGGAACCCGCGACTCGTCGACCTAGCTGGTGGTCATTGTTCCACAATCTTGAAGTCAAACTATGGGGAATTGGGTTTTGGACTGGGAAAAAGATGTTTTACTGGACTGACTAATGCAAGAAGGCTGTTTTTGAGCACTTCATCACCTGGACAAACATAGCAGGGATCGTTTTGTTAGGATTAGTATGCATAGCGCATTTATCCCTTTCTCCCTCCTTAAGGCAAAAGGATATATAAACTCACTGCTGTCTTAAATATTTTGTCTGTCTTTCCTGTTATATAATACAGATTATAGATTAGAAGTAACAAAATGATGGGGATGGGCTTTTAGTCCATTTTATGACCTGTTTCTTTTAGGTCAATTCTAGCCAGAAACAGAGTGAAGTTACCAGAGAGGCAGAGGGGGACTTCATTTACGAAAAAGGTGGTGTGAAAATTTTAAAAGGGCATTTTTAAAGACGAGGTAAGAAGCCACTTTTATTCATGTGATTTTAAAGGTTAAACCAAACAATTGAATGAGATTTTTTTTAATTTATTTTTTTTCAGGTTAAGATTCTTGAATTAACCAAATACTTTGAAGTGGAATAATTAGATATAAAATTCCTAGGAATGAAATACCCATTCTTGATACTCGATTAGTGACATTTTGACATTTCGGATTTCTTTGAGAAAATCCGCGAGTGTTGTTATATCCAACTCTTAATTATTTTAATTTAGTTTAAAATGACAAAAGACAACTTCATCGGTACCAATACACCTGCGCTATACCCTACACACGTGTTAACATCAATTTTGGATGCTACAATCCAGAAATCAAATTTTGGCATAGAATGGTCTGTGAAAAAAAATTGAAAATCGCTTGTGATCACAAGAGAAAATCAGTAGCACCTCGTATTTTAGCAGCAGCATCATGGGGAGAAAAATTCAACAGATCGTGACGATCCAGCACTGGTTTGAATTCTGTGATGCTAAAGATGATTAATTTTATATTTCTAATTCATTAAAAAAGCCGGTCATGCAAACAGAACACCTGACACAAAAGGGTCTGATTAGAGCAGGCACCTTGTTAGTTGACCAATTGGATAAAAAAAAATCAGTTTGCGTTACATCATGTTTTCTTTGTGATTCGGAAGAATGTTGCTTGCATCCAGCTTCATCTGAGAATGGTGACGTTCTCATCTGGTTCAGATTATTTTATCTGAAACTGAAACCACAATTATCCTGACTCAATATCCTGTAGTAGTGTGGTTATGGAGTTGACATTCTGAGCATGCACAATTCTTTTATTTTGAACATGAAAGGAGGAGTTCATCAATGGTGTAAGATTGCAAATATATTCCACCATCCTTTTTAAGCCAAAGTTCGAAATGGGTTTACATCCGCTGTGGCATTTCATGTTCTAGTTCAAAGGTTCAGCACTTCTATAAATTGAGGTCTTTATGGCAGCATCTCAATTATTGAGTTATCTCCAATTCATGAGCTTGGGTATTCTAATCTTCTGAGACAAGGATCAAGGCTATACAGTTGGAAATATGGCCATGTCTGCCACCAGTTTAGTACTCCTAGGCTCAATTGCTTTTTCAGTCTTCTGGATTTTGGCTGTTTTTTCCAGTAGTTTCTTCTCCCTATTGGTAAGACTGCAGGGTCCCTCCTTGGGGCCATGCACATGGTCACATCCTCAGATTTATAACTCCAGAACGAGCCTATGCTGCCATTGACCTGTCAATCCTGGGCCTTCTCTTCGGAACCATGGTTGTAAATGTTGATCTTGAAAGAGCTGATATGTTCAAATACTTGGGCAAATTGCTCTCATGGAAGTGCCAAGATGCAAAAGATTTGCTTTCCCGAATCTGCTTTGTTTATGTCCTTTCAAGTGCTCTATTTACCAATGGCACCAGTTGTCTTTCTCACATAGTTTGTCCTCAAAACTGCGAGGCAAAACAATGTCCCATCCCATCCATTTCTGCTAGCTTTGGCCCAAGTGCAAATGTCGGGTCTTCTGCAACTTCTATATTCAAAATTTGCTTATTGCCATTCAAAGTAGCTTCTCTTTTGGGGAATTCCTATTGGGAGTTCTCCCTGCTATGCTTGTGGGTGTTGTTGTGAATGTTTTATTGCTTCCTTGCATGTACTGGAAGATGATGTCTCTTGAAAAGGATGAAGAAGATGCTTCAGCTGAGGTGATCTCCGAGGAAGATGTGACTTCCATAGATTCTCACCCATATCTATGTTGCATGTGACATCTTTGAATTCTCAAGAATGGAATTCCACAGCGAATGCTATCAATATCCGTAGCTCCCCAAACTCAAACGGGAGCATGGATCAGGGAGAGAATCTTAGAAACTTAACAAAATCAAGTGAGAGTGATAGGAATTCTAGTGTCTTGAAAGAGACTAGGAGCTGTGATGATTTTTCTCTATCCCAGGAGGAAAATATTCTTTCGAGGAGGTTTGGAAATAATGGGTTAAGCAGGCGTGTTGAGCTTATTAATGGTTCTGAAGATGCAACTCCAGTACAGTCTATGATGGAAGAGGAGGGGATTTTAGCCAAGGGATGGAGGAGATTGTACCGGAAGATCTGTGTCTATCTTGTTAGCTTGGGAATGCTGATTGCTTTTCTTGTGGATCTAAACATGTCATGGACTGCATTTACTGCAGCATTTGCTTGTGTGGTCCTCGATTTCCAGGATGCCCGGCCATGCCTGGAGAAGGTATGTTGTGTGTATAGACTGATTTGTTAGGAAGCTTTTAGATCTAGCTTATAAGTGCCTTATGTTTCCTTAAAATTTTTGCTTCCTGAACCAGAGTTCCTACCCTCTTCCTGTATTCTTCTGTGGAATGTTTATCACGGTCGATGGCTTTAACAGAACGGGCATACCTAGCACTTTCTGGAACTTAACAGAGCCCCATGCACGGATCAATCATGTCAGCGGCGTTGCATTGCTTCAAACGTACCTACTGGTAAGTTGATGCTAGTCTTGCATTGCTTCAAACGTACCTAATGTTGTAGTGCATATTCTCCACCGCAATATTTATTCTGTAGCACAAGTGATGGTGTGATTGTGGTAAATCAAGACTTTTGTTCTTTGGAGTTCCCCATTGTGTTATTGCACCTTTATAGGCTCTTATTACCTTATGTATTCTTATCAGCAAAAAAAAAAATAAGTTGCTATATTTTTTTCATTTCAATGTTTTCAATGTTATGTTCATCTTGGAATGCATAACGCAGTAGAGATGCTTTTCTAGGAGGAATTGGGTGGAAGTTTCTGAACTGTGGTTGTGTTTTTTCCAACTTTATTTATTTATTGTTTTGGCTCGAGCATTCAAGAGAAGGCCATTCACCTACCTTGCAAGAAACTAAAAATAGAAGCCAAAATGGGCAAAAGTGAAGTGTGTGATATATCATCTTTATATTGTCATCTCTATGTCAAGTGTGATGTGTCTTTATGTCTCTTTGCATAGAGAATGGTAGAATATACCCTTTATTAAAGTAAAATGTGAAAATCTATCTTTATATGTTTATGCAGTAGGCAGACAGGCCCATGTGTGATTACTAATATACTATTTATCGTTTATCTCACTGTGAGCCTCCTATTCTATATAAAGGCCTCTTTCTCAATATGAAACTTAGACCTGAAGTAAGCAATAATAATCATTGTATTTTATACATTTTGCTTGTTTACGATCCTTCTTTTTGTGTGATTGTTTCTCCTTCGTGGCTATTTCTCATAGTAGAGGTATATAGAAAGGTATCATCAATAGTTGGGATGAATTATCGAATCATATATTTTTGTAAGTTGACTTTGGATCACGATCAGATTTTGGTTGGGGAGATGGCTTTTTGTAGGGCATTCTTTGACATTTTTATCTTGGCTGACATGGATGTAGATAGAAAATCGTCAGTAGCGAATTATGCTCAATAAGAATAAGATATTTGTTTATGGAATATTGCTTTGAGAAGGGAGGCACAAGATAGAGAAGTGGATCAGCTGTTGAATTTTCTTGGCTGGTTAAATGCAGTTAGAGAGATGGGTGCCAACACAGATTCGATCAAATGGAACGTGGATAGCAGCATGAGGTTTATTGTGAAATTTTTTACAAGTGCTTGTTAGGGTGCATGAGGGCTCTTTTTTTTTTGTAAAGATGCGTGTGAATGATCAAAGCTCCACTTAAAGTGACTTTCTTTTGTGGGTCAGCAGTGCATAAGAGTGTCCTTACTATCGACAGCCTTATTCGAAGGGGTTTTGTTTTAGTTAAATGGTATTGTTTGTGTAGGAAAGATGAGGAGTTTGTAGCTCTTCTCCTTATTCAGTGCGACTATGCAAGGGAGTTATAGGGTTTTGTCTTGAAACTCTTTGGCATAGCTTGTGTTTTTTAGGAGGAGGTGAGAAGGGTCTTGTTGGGATGGAAGGGTGGGAGAGTGCTTGAAAGTAAGAGGAAGGCTTGGCGGTTGGTGACTCTTTGCTTGATGTGTTTGTTATGGTGGGAGCGCGATCGAAGATTGTTTGATGGAATTGAGCCTTCTATGTTTAGATTGAAATGAATCTTTTTGAGCAATTTGTATAGTTGGCTTTCTATAGGGGATTTCTTCCATTGAGGGCTTAGTTGATTTTATAGATTCGTTTTCTCTAGAGTGGTTTTCATAGGATTTTGTAGTTTTCTCCTCTATACTAGTTTTTGTCTTCTTTTTTTGTATACGGGCGACATTCTCTACTTTTTCTTTATAATGTTTTATTTATCAAAAAAAAAAAAAAGGAGGGGG
>JAULJZ010110949.1:0-32875 GCA_032270985.1 Heliamphora pulchella
GTTTGGTCCAGTAAGTTTATGTTCCTTGAGAATTGCCACTAGTGGATTGAATGATCCCATTATTAAATCCTGAGAAACAAACGAGAAAATCTTTTTAATTCTTTTATCAAATTAGGATCCCTCAACCTTTTAATTTAAAAAGAATTATTAGTAGCCCGAATTCTTCGTGATTAAGCAGGCCACGTAGTGTGGATGTCTACTAATCAACACCCGTCCAGATAGACATGCCAATCTATTAATTTACTGTCGGAACCAAATATCATAACAAAAAATCACCGGCCCAGAGTCACATCAATTAATAGGCCACGTAGTGTGGACGTCTAACAATTAACGAATAATGAACTATTAGGTTTTTCATTTTTTGATATAGGACATTCAGTAAATTAAATAGCCAATAAATTTTAGTCCCAACAAATAAAAACAGTGACTCCTCAGGGATGATATTTTTATTTATGGGTTAAGTGTATAACCATTACTCTTAATTTGAAAATACCGTGTCAAAACCCCGGGCCCGGTGTGAACGAACCCTACTTCCCACTATTTTCAAATCTACTTCTTTCGAAAATTTGTTCCGAAGATACCATGACTATAGCCCTTCCTTATGAAGATCGAAAGTCGAAACCGGCGCGTGAGCAATAATCACATTTCTTACGAATGTGCAATGGAGACCGTAAGATTTTTCTTTAACGAAACCCTTCTCCCACTTAATATTTTAAAAACCGAGGGTTTTACCTTTTTGTTTATTTTAAACCATTAAACATATTTTAATTTCTGATTAAAATAAATCATATTTTAATCAATTAAAATATTCCTTGTTTAACCATAGTAAAATAAACAAAAACTTCTTTATTTAATTTTGCGAAAGAAATTAATTACCCGAGTTTTAATTAAAAAAATATCGATTAATTTTAACACAAAAATTAAATAAATAATTATCTATTTATTTTCCCATTTTAAAAAAAATGTTAGGATTATTTATTTTATAAAATCGTTTTTTCTAATATACTTCCGATAATAAAAATCATGCATAAAAGGAAAACTAAATAAAATAAAATTTATCCACGCAATTAAATAAAATAAATAAATAAATAATTAAATAATGACAAAATAAATATAAATTAAGTCGTTATGATTCGGTCCATCCGCTTAATCTTTTAATTCGACGGTCTAGAATCAAAGATTAAACGCCTAGGGTTTTGGAACCCTAAACGAGCCGTCAAAGACACGAAACTTTTTCTCAACCTCCGGACTACCGTCACAGCCCCGGACCACCGCTGGATCGCTGGAAAAATGCTGAAAAAGAAACCCAAACAGCCCCTTAAGTTGCCAAAAATTCTACTGTGTAGGCAGCACTGCGCCGCCTTTTTTCAGCCGCTGTTTGACCACCTTGCCGCCACTTTTGAATCCCCAAAAAATTATGATAGGTAGAGCACATCGAGGTCTTGATCTCCAAAAAAAATTACATCAAAATTTGAAGCCGAAGTGCCCCGAAAAAATCCTCAAAGTGTCGAAATTTCTGCAGTGGTGCCACTGTGCGCGACCAGCTTTGAAGCACCTTTTGACCCCTTTTCCGCCGTCGTCGAACCGTAACCGAACCACCATCGGATAGCCAATGGACAACTTTTATTTCAGCAAAAAAATTGCGTTGAAAAAGATTCTCGAAAGCTCCGAAAACAAGCCTCAAAGTCATCCCCCTGTTGTAGCCGAACGGCCCTTTGCCGCCGCTGCCTTGTTCTTCTTCTTTTGTTTTTATTTCTCGTTTTGCGTGATTCGATTACAATATTGATCCAGAAAAAAATGAATGAAATAATAGATTACATCGTCAAAAACCTATACCCTACGTAGGAGGCGTACAACCGATCTAAACTTGAAACAAAATCATCGAGATTAACGATTAAAACGATATAAATCAAACATTCATTCATACATTCATATTACCGGATCATAATGACATAGGCTGCAAAACAAAGGTTAGCACAATGGTTTTCATGAAAAATGCAACCAAGACTCTAATACCAATTGTTGGAGCGAAAAGAATTTTGAACCGACGCTGTGATCGTAAAAAATAACGTATACGTTTTTCATGAAAAATGAGAACTATATAAATCTTAATAGTATGATACCTCTATGAGACTTGTCGAAAAGTTTCAAAAATTCCGAATATGTTGAAGACGACCTTGCAATCTTTTCACGTATGTCCCGGACGCACTACGACGAACACGGTGTGTGGGCACCGATTTCGATCGAAGAGTTCTCTTGCTTATGGTTTCTTCTCACACACTTCTCTCCAAGAATGCAAAATTAATTGCCAAAAAGAGAGAGGGGGCGGCGGCTATGGTTAGGGGTTTAAGGTTTTTGTGGGGTTCATATATATATAAAGCCTCCTTTTAATATATTTCTCCATATATCAAAGATAATGTTAAGTATATATATTCACTTTCTTAAAAATAAGCAAGAGATATATATCTTCCATAAAATTAAATCCTCACCCCCTTATTAGGGCCAACCACCTAGGGAGTAATCCCTAGGTGTGCAAAAATCTAAAACGCCCCTCATTATTTAATTTAATCCCTGAATGTCCCCGGTGGTAAAATCGGTATTTTAATTAAATTAAATAATAATCGAAAGTAATAAGAAAAATATATGTGCGTGTAGTGGGCTACGTGAGGGATCACGAGGAAGTATAGGACTCGGGCTAACCATACGAGAAAATCAGGTATCCCTAACTCTGTCCCCGAGCTAGATCCTTTCTCGCACGAACCAGAACTTATTCCACTAAAGGTCCTAACTGAACTCCCAGCCCTAACTCAAATTATGTCTTGAGTTTTCAATTATCAAATGCACTAAATTCTCCCCACGTTTAAGATATGAATTTTCGATAAATAAATTAAGTTACTGACAACACGATTTAATTATTCTCTTTTCCTCGCAACCGCACCGCTTAACCTTTTGATATGCCGAATCCGAAGATCCATTATACAGGTTTAGTATAATCAAACCTATATGCAAAGCACACGAGGGGGAACTCCTCAACCTAAATCGGACGTGGTTTCCATCAGTTGATTATCAATCATCGAAAAAATAACGCCAGTACCCAACTCATTGGTATTGTTGATCTCATGGAGGAAATCTCAACCAATGATGGTTTGGTTTGAAGCTGTGAAACCTATTTTTGTCTCAAAACTTATTTTCTTCGTCGACCAGTCGACTAGACTAGGGATCTAGTCGATTGGGTTGACAGTGTGTTGATTCAGTTGACTGGACTGGGTAATCTAGTTGACTGGGTTGGGTCATTTGATGTTTTTCGAGATTCTAGTAGCCTTTTTAGTTGACTAACCTAGGTGGTCTAATCGACTGACCGCCTGTGTTGGGCGTGGCCTATAAATATCAATGCTTTGGAAGATATTTTTAGATTTGGGTTCTTCGAGGCTAAGTTTTACATAAAAGCTCCACCTTCTCTCTTGCTTTCGGTGGGTCCAAGGTTTGGTTTTTAGCAATCGAATAATGGATCCTTAGTATCCGTGCCAAGGGTTTCGTGTTCATCTGGACAGAATCTCGTTTTGTCGAGGTTTATTTTTTGAGGCATCGAGTTTTTGGCTCAACGAGGTAGGATCCTAGACTATTTTGTCTTTAAAGGGTGCTATGTGCGATTATATGCTTTTCTACTGTTTAAAAATGCTATAAATGTTGATTTTTATGTTTAAACCATGTTTGTTCGAATAAAAAGCTTGCTTTTGCGCTTTTTCTTAATTTTTACATGATATGGATGCGTGGATGTCCGTGGTTTTTGAAAAGGTGGTTTTGAAAACGAAGGATTTGTAAAAAGTCTTGAAAATCGTGTTTTGGAGGTTTGGAGCTAACCCTCGGGGTTAAGTCTCGAATTTTGAAATATTTTGATAGAAACGGTGGAAACATTTTAAAAATATTGTTTGATCTCCATGACTGGTGGATGATGTGGCAGATGGCCATTGGATCTTTTTATACATGGTTAATGTATAATTATTTAAATGTTTCCATAGTTGAGCTACGTGTTGGTTTTTTATGATTCGATAGATGTGCCGTGACAGTGTGTGTGTATTGGGCCACTATTGCTCCTTAGTGAAAGTCCGAAAACTTGCGCAGGTTAGTGCTTCGCTCCTTCGGGTTAATCTCCGTAAAGAAGTGGTGGGTGCTTTGCTCCCGCGTGTTAAGCTCGAAAAGACGTGGTTGCCCTTGTGTAAGGTGTACGTTATTGTGACTCCATATAAAACTTATCATTACCTAGCAAGTTTGTGTGGCTTGGGTCTAGGGTAATGGGTAGGAGTATATAGTTGTTACCTTTGTCCCGATTGTGACAGAGTCGGCACATAGGAATCATTGTCGGCTGTGTGAACCGAGTGAAAAATAACATTTTGTTACTATTTTTCTTTAATTATGAAATGTTATTTTCATTTTTTGAAATGCGTGGTTTTAAGGATGGAAAATCATTTTGAGACCCGTGTGAGTCGGGTGAAAACTTAGGGTTTTAAGAAGTAAAACCATTTTGAGGCTCACATGGTTGAGTTGGTTTTTATGCTATGTGATTGCATATCTTGCTTTACTGCGTTATAGTTTGTTTCTATTGGGTTTTGGCTCACGTTGTGAAATTTGTGAAAAACTTTTTTTAAGTGAACGTGGTCATGTAGGTTGACCATGAAGTGCCCAGAGGTGGTTGATGACAAGACTTTTTATTTTTTCCTTATTAGGCAGTTTACACCTTATGTAATTCTTATGGCCGTGGAGCCGCCATGTATGCATGATTTATGTTTTCGAGAGAGACCATGAGTTGGTTGTTATTTTCCATAGTTTCTTATACGGCTTTCGTTGGTTGGTTTAACATTTTACAAAATGGGTTTTCATTTGGTTTTTGCTTCATTCAAACTCTTGTGCTTCGAGGGAGATTTTAGAACGACTTGTATTCTTTTTTTTAAAAGAGGGTTATTTCTTTACACAAATGTGCATTTTGTTTCAAAGTCTTAGCTTTTGGGGCCATGACCGTAGCCTCTTAGGCTACTTTTTAAAATCAAATTAACCATCGGTAGTGCGTTTTACAAAGGTTTTAGCCTCGTCTTGGCTTTATAGTTTTGAACCATTTATGTTTGGGCGGTTTTGGTGGATTGTTGTATCTCAAAACAGATGTTTGTGGGCTTTTCGTGTGACCCAGAGTTTGGGGTGTGACAGCTTCCAATTCATGTACTTCGACCTTGCTTCATTTATTAGATTATTTGATAATAGTGTATGTTGTTCTCTTCATTGTCTACCTTGCTTTAAATGTTGAGATAAGAAGAATAAGGTGTTTTCTCCAAGTTACTCGGATCCAAATATGGTTTATTTAAATTTTTCTCACATTTATTAGCGTTATTCATGTCAACCAAGGTTCACTGTCCCAATGGTATGGAGTAGAAATTGTGTAATTTTACATATGGGTATATTTGTTCGTGTAAAAAAAGGTTGATTAACCTATGAGTGGCAGTAGCTTTCCTTTCTTCTCTAACTCATGCCAATTTTGGTCTTCTTGTTGCCATACCAACACCCTCACTATGATCTGACTTTTTGTCACTTATGTTGCTCAGCGCTTCAAATTCATGAACTTTGACCTTGCTTCATTTATTAGATTATTTGATAATAGAAGATTGATGAGATATACTCTCTTTAAGAAAAAAAAGATGAGATATACTCTCACTTGCTAATAGTTTAATATTCTAATTGATACAACCTAAGAATCCAACACAGCTTGGAGGAAGATTTTTGAGATGATGAGATGGCTCTATCACACGAGTGGGAAACACCTGTCGCTGAGTATCAATAGCCGTTTTTAAAACCTGACATTGCAGTATGATTAGAGACCAAGATTGTTGAGTTAGTTGAAGTTAGTGGTCAGAAATAAATAAAGAATTTTAATTTTTTTGGTGCTTCTGTCCATTGAAGTTTTATTTAATAAGTGTATTAAGAGTTCATTAAAGTGGTGATTTATGTGATTTGAGTTTTTTCATATCATTTATGATTTTAGAATGAATGGTAATTTTTTTTTATTAATCTTTGTATGCACACATGTTACATATTTACTTTATGAATTGTCAATAGTTTGCTATAGAATGACTTTTGTGATGCAATAATTATAAGTATTCAATATCATTTTAAATATATACAAATTATTGATTATAAGTTTATTTGTATATAGATCACAGGTTTAGTTTGTGAATTGATAATTATTTGTATTAGTTAGTACTTTTTTTAATGGAGTTATGAATAATAATAATAATTTTAATAATAATTATTGTTGTCAATTTTTTTCCAACCAAAATATTATATTGTGGAAAATAACTTTTGGCGACTAAATAATTTAGTTGGCAAAAATATCAAAAAATTTAAAAATTTTTGCCGACGACACTATTTGGTCACAAAACACCTTTGTCGACCAAATGGGTTTGTCGGCCAAAGGTTTTTAAAAAATTTAAAAGTTTTTGCCGACAACACTATTTAGTCGCCAAAAACCTTTGCCGACCAAATGGACTTGTCGGCGAAAGGCATTTAAAAAATTTTAAAATTTTTGCCGACAACACATTTGGTCGCGAATAACACCTTTTGCCGACCCAATGGTTTTGTCGGCAAAGATTCTTTCACTTTGCCGACTAAAGAATTGGTCGCCAATGCCTCTTCTTTACTGACCAAATTGTTTTAGCGACTAATCAAGTTCGTCGGTAAAAGTATATATTGCTGACTAAAGTATTGTTCCGGAAAAATTCGGGGCTTTGGCGACCCAAATGAGTTTTGTCGGCAAAGGTTTTTGCCAATAGGCCTTTGTCGACGACAAGGGCGACCAAAATATTTGGTCAGCAAAGGTTTTTGGTGACCAAAAAATAGCTTTCGCCGACTAAAATTTTGGTCGGCAAAAGTGTATTTTCTTGTAATGGGACCCAGCTCTTTTTTATTTTGAGGATTAATTAAAGTTTATTTTGAGACCTTTGGTGGTATATGAAAAAGTGTTTAATAGTGCGCAGGAATTGAAATTTAATCATGTTAATGATGGATGATGATGACCGTATGCTTGGTAATGCATGAGGATTATTGTTGTAGGTTATTTGGATGAGTTGTGGGGTGTTTACCTTATAATTTGATTCATTTATACAACTTTGGTTGCCCCTCACAGCGCTAGTCGCTCGAGCGGCCTAGGGCCCGCTCATGCGTACTATTGGTAGAAAGTTTGAGTATGGGGGGACCACTCGAACAAACCCTTATCCGCTCGAGCAGACTGTCGGCGAGCAGATTTTAAGTTACGGGTTAAAGCACTTCATTTTCATAATTTTCATCCCCCTCTCTCTCTCTAGAGCAAGAGTTAAGACTTAGGGTTGGGTTTAGTGATTTCTTGGTGCCCTCCTTGCTCCCCTAGAGTGGATTCCTTGCTTCCCCCTTGATTGAGGACCCATTGGAGACTTGAGCTTGGCGTTTAAATCTTCGTCTTCGTCCACCGATGTTGGAGGAAAAACTGACAAAATCTTAGTTTTTGTAAACAATTATCTGAAAAAATTAACTGGACAGGCAAACACCAAAATGGGTTTAAGATAAAACTTTTGATGACGAACGATCAAAATAAAACCCGTGCATCCGATGTTAATTTATAAGAATACAAGTTTACCGATCAAATCTTCAACTATGATTTGAATCCAAGTTGAAGCTCCTATCAGATCTTTTACTGTATTTCTTATGCGATTCCTGGATATAGTGTGAGCTATAATCCTCCGAGAACTCGTACCGGCAAAATCTGGACAGCTTTAGTCTTATAAGACTAGTTCTGAAACTAGTTCAAGCTACCCGCATATTTATAGGACTACAACAGGGACCTGGAGAGTAATTATGACTTCTAGTGGAACATAGACGCGTATCAGCAGTTTCTTCAATTAAGCAAACCTCATAACGGTATCTACAATTATAGAAAACTAGTAACGATTTCTACGATTTCTGCAATTTTTATAAAATACTGAATTACAGTTCACACCCCTAAAGAACTATAATTGTAGTCTGACCCATAATCTCAAGACCTTCTTGCATTGAGTTCCTATTATTAAATGCTTAACATTTCTTTCCACATTAAGATTCCTAATACCCGTCAATTAAATTTAATTACTGAAAATTTAATTTAATCGGCATCTTGATAATCCTTAAGCTCTTCCGCTTAACTTATTTGACCACCAGATAATCAAATCTACTTGCAGGGTTTGGTCCGGTCAAAACTTATAAGCTTCCTTAAAGGGGTATCGTCAATCCCTATCTTTCAGAACATATATTCCGTTAATAATTAATATTTGCCATATAAATAATATCATTATCCAACTCAACAGAATATAGACCCATATAAGATCGCACTCTGTAATAAATCAAACCAACGAATATTAAACATATGCAAATCAATAATTATTTCAGGATTAAGAGGATAAGTACTATTCATAATAAACTTGGGTTGCTAATTAATTTGTATAGCCAGAATAAAATTAATTACTCTAACTGTTCCATTCAATACACAAAATGTATTAGCATAGAGAGTCAGAACAATAGACGACGCTATTATCTGTTCCTTGTTATCAAGACAGGCATACTAAAACTCTGTGCTACAGTCGTACCGATGGTATGTCAATTTTTATCTTAACTGTGAACATAAAACTTATATTCTACAAGAACCTAAAATCTGATCTTTTGTGTGCAACCAATATTCTACACACCAGATTAAATACTATATAAAATATTGGACATCTATGCATAACAAATAAATGATATACATACATTACTCATAAAGATTCTCATAAAATAAAAAATTAATTTTATTAAAATAAAATTAAATACTAAAAATTTTATTTTCAGTATACCAACCTTAATAATTTCCTACTTATACTCAAAACCATGCTACCATACATCTGATTCTCATGCCCTCTACATGACTATCAAAAGTTTAAGCCGATAAGCTCTTTGTAAAGGATCTGCAAGGTTGTCTTCTGATGTAAACTCTATGCCTGATTAAAAATATGAGTCTGTGTACTCCAAAGGTACTAGATTGTCTGCCTGGTAAACCAACATATAATCCTTAGTCCTTTTTAGGTACTTGATTATATTATTTACCGCAGTCTAATGCTCTTGCCTTGGGTTAGACTGATATCTGCTAACCATGCCAACGGCAAGGCAAATGTCAGGCCTAGTGCAGAGTATATATAGCATACATGAGACTTCCTACTGTGGAAACATGAGGAATCGCCTTCATCTTCTCTATCTCATCAGATGTCTTAGGACACTGATCCTTGGATAGAGTGATTCCATGCCTAAAAGGGAGAGACCCTTTCTTGAAATCCTGCATGCTAAAACGAGCAAGGATATCATTGATATACTTTATTTGTGATAAGTCCAACATCTTTTGTTTCTGATCTCGTGTAAGCTTGATCCCAAGGATATGACTGGCTTCTCAAAAGTCATTCATATTGAACTGCTCAGATAATCATATTTTAATCGTAGAGAATGCCCCCACATCATTTCTGATGAGAAAGATATCGTCTACATAAAGTACTAGAAAAATCACCACACTTCCGTCACACTTCTTGTACACACGACTTATTTGGACTTTGATCAAAACTATAAGACTTAATGGCTTGATCAAACTGAGTGTTCCAAGACTTCAATGCCTGTTTAAGTCCATAAATAGATCTCTTGAGCTTGCACAACATGTGTTCCTGACCCTTTGTAATGAATTTTTCTAGTCGTATCATATAGATACACTCGTTAAGATTTTCGTTAAGGAAAGCTGCTTTGACATCCATTTGCCAAATTTCATAATCGAAATGTGCGACAATGGATAAGAGAATCTGGATATACTTAAGCATGGCTACCGGTGCCTCATTATCGATCCCTTCTTTCTAGGTGAACCCTTTAGCAACAAGCCTAACTTTGAAGGTTTTAACCTTCCCGTTTGCTCCTCTCTTCCTCTTATAGATCCAATAGCATCCAATGAATTTTATCCATTTGGGTAGTTTTACAAGTTCCTAGACCTGATTGGAATACATAGATTTCATCTCTGAATTCAGAGCCCTTTGCAAAAGATCTACATCTCTATGTGAGGCCCTGACCCATTTTTTTTTAGCATTTTTTGACACGTGTTTAGTGTTTTCGTTGCAGCATGTTCGTATGCTTTTTGATGCATGTTCAGGTTTAGATATGCATGCGGGGCAGGTTCCTGGGGTCGTTGGGTGTTGCAGTGCGAAATTCAAAATTTTTTTTAAAAAAAGATATTTTCGTGACCTATAAATATTTGGAATTAGATATTTTCAAAACTTACAAGCTAAGTTTTCTCCTTTTTCTCTCTGCCTTCTCTCTAACTTCTTGGGGGCATGGGGTTCAATTTTCAATGATCCAATAGCCGATCCTTGTTATTGGCATCGTGGTTTACGCATCCATTTAGATGAAATTTTATTCCAACAAAGTTTAGTTTTGTACGTGGATCGAGACATCGAGTTTTTAACTCACTGAGGTAGGATCCTAGACTCTAATGTCTAACAAGGGTGCTATGTGTAATCGTGCTTATTTTTACCGTCTTGAACTGTATGGAAATTGGCTTTTGTTTCAAAGGTCGGGTTTTAGTTTAAAACCATTTTTCGTTGTTTTTGGTGGTTGAAATCAGGCGTCGGGTATTTCTTTTGAGGTCTTGGTGTTAGGCCTGGGTGTGTGTATGTTCGAGGGTGTTGGAGGGGAGTTTGGAGGCTTCGATTTGAGGTTTTGGAGGCTAAAACTGAAGATTAAAAATAGTTCCTGTGGTACGTCAGTCGACTGGATCATGATTTTGGAAGGTCAGTCGATTAAACCTGGGAGATCAGTCGACTGACATGGTTCTATTTTGTTTGTCTTCTTGCTTTTTAGCATGTTTTCAGTCGACTGGGGGCTAGGGTCCAGTCGACTAGGGTCCTTTGTGATGTTTTTGTGGTTTGGTGGTTGGGTTTTTGTTTCCAATTAGTTTCCTACGGTATTTAGTCGATTGATAAATGGGATTAGTTGACTGAAATACTGTTGGATTCTTTTTGGGGTTCGGTTAGTTGTGTTGTGGCTTCGAGGGTCGTGTCGTGGCCTCGGGTGTTTGTGTAGATGCCATCCTCGGGTTGATGTGCATGGTTAGATGTAGGTGTGGTGCATGGTTAGGTGCGTGGTGCTTGTTTTTCGTTGGGTACGGAGCGTGTTTTGGCCCTTGGTTCTTTTTTTGGAAAAGGTGATGGTTTGTGAAAATCGGGGTCTTATGGGTTTCGTGTTGGCCTCTGGGTTAGGCTTGGTCTTGTGCGTTGTTGGTTATCCATGGGAGTGGATGTCGGGTTATGTGACGGGTGGAGTCATGATATGAAGTTTATACGTGGCTTTATGTATTAATAATTCTCGTTTTATTTATGCATGATATAAGATGGAAATGTGGTCTTATATGGTTTTTGAAACGTAAGACAGAAATGTGGTCTTATGTAATTTTAAAACCAAAGATGGAAATGTGGTTTTATGGGATTTTAAAATGTAAGATGGAAATGTGGTCCTATACGATGTTGATACGGTGTTAGCCCTGGCAGACGATTGACGAAAACGGGGTCCGATGAATGTTAGCCCTGGTTAACGAAAGATGGAAACATGGTCCGATATATGTTAACTCTGGTTAACAGTGCATGTGTGTGGCCATGGAAATCGAAGGGACGAAAACGTGGTCCTAACAACGCACTTGTGTGCGAGTATCTGAAGGATGGAAATGAGGTCCTGAAGAGGCATGTGTTGAGTGTGTTGCACGTAATGTGCTAGGAGAATTGCATGGATTACATGAGTTATCTTCGGTTATTGTAGAGCTGTTGTTGGGGCCTAGAAGAGCCGGTTTAGATATGTATACCTGTGTTGCATACATATACCTGTTTTCTTTTGAGGCTCGTGTGAGTCGTGTATTCAAACTGTTTTACTTGCTCTCGTGAGTTATGATCTAAAACCGTTCTCAAACTGTTTTAAGGCTTGAAAGAGAGTCGAAATTGCATCTCATTTTCCAAGCATGTTTAGCTCATATTACATGCTTGTCTAGTTTTTGTTGAGCTTTGGCTCACGGTGTGGGATTTAAAATATTTTTCAGGTACCAGTCACGCAGATTGATCCGGAGGTGCTGGAGGGACGAAAGAGCAATAGTCTTCTTTTTTGCTCGTTTTGAACATGTATGCTGTAACATGTTTTTTGGTGTTAGAACCGTGTAATGTAAGCCTTTTGGCGATTATATACAATGCATGTATGTTTATATTGAGAGTGTATTCTCGGGTTGGGTGTTATATTTGGTTTATTATGGGTGTTTCTTGTGTCCTAGAATTTGGGGTATGACAACTTAGTATCAGAGCTCTGAGTTCGAATACCTAAGAGCCATGGGAAGAGGGTGCATCACCGTGTGAGGTTGATTGCGTGTGCTTGATTGCATGTGTTTAGATGCTTTGATAAAATGAACGTTTTAGCGTGATAAGTATGAGGATGACGTGTATATATGAGCATGGGGGTTGAACTGTAGGATTGATTAGTCTTCCCTTTGGGCGTTTGGATTAACAAACTTGAGAGCCAAGTTAGAAACGCGTTTAGCTAACGTGATTTCTAGTAGAGAATCTGAGTAGGTTATCTAGACTAACGCGTCATTTTTGTTGGTTCTCCTCGATATGTGGGGTTTGTTTAGCATAAACCTATGTGGCTATGTGTTAGCATGCTTATGTGGTTCGTGTTTATATGTTGCATCTTATGTGTTGTTTTCTTTCATGTAGACGCGATGTCCGCGAGGAGAGGGCGAGGCTGTGGTCGAGGCCATGGCCGTGGTGTTGGCTAAGGAGATGTTCCTATCCCTGATGCTGGGGATGCAAATGCACCCCAAGGACCTGTTGACGCGGTAAAGTTGCTGCATACGCTGGTGGGCTCCATCGGTTAATTGGTTGAGATTGCTAGAGGTGAGACCGTTAGAGAGAGAGTGTCTGAGTCGAGGGCGACAATGGCGATGAGAGAGTTCAGACGTCATGACCCTCCGATCTTTGCTGGGGATCCTGATCCTATTGTTGCTATAAAGTGGATGGAATTGGTGACCTGGATCCTTGACACATTGTAGATAGTTGAGGATGAGTTGCGAGTTTCTTTGGCCACCTATCAGTTGAGAGGTAATGCTCACGCATGTTGAAAATATGCCAGAAACAACGTGGGGGTCACATGGGCAGCCTTTATAGGAGTTTCTTGACAAATACTTCCCGGCTTCGAAGAGGAACTTATACAGGGAGGAGTTCTACACTCTCACCCAGGGGGGATGGATATCATGCAATATGAGGCCAGGTTTACGAGCTTGTCCCAATTAACGCCAGAGTAGGTGAGTACAAACGAGCTGCGTTCGATCTGGTTTGAGCGGGGCTTGAGGTCGGCGATCAGGGAGCGTGTGGTGGCAATGGGACTTCGTATGTTCACAGAGCTGGTGGAGGTAGCAGTGAAGGTTGAGAATACTTTAACAGAGATTAGAGCTTCTAGGGAGGCCAGGACACAGCCGAGTGGAGTAGAGGCACAGTCAAGTGGGCGCTCCAACAAGAGGCAGAGGTCCTCTAGTACTAGCTTTCATCCATAAGGACTACAGAAATTTTCGGTATCAGTACCCTCAGTAGCTTCATCTGGGAGGCCGAAGCAACTTGAGTTGATTTGTTATTGATGCAGATTACCCGGGCATCGTGCGGTGGATTGCTTACAGTCGAAGTAGTCCTAGAGTTTGGCATCAGTGTAGCTGTTGGGAGGGAACTGCTAGTTTGCTATGGGTGTGGCCAGTCATGACATATTCACAGGAATTATTCTCAGGGAGACTGTGCACCAAGCACGGAAGGCACGCTTGTGGGTTCGTATGTGTTGGGTCCATTAGAGTACCGACAGTAGCATCTTGCAGTTCAAATTTTTTGAGTGACAGATAGGGAAACTTTAGTTCAGTCGGTACGGCAGTCGACAGCACCGAGTTATGGTGGACAGGCCTGGCGGACGTCAAGCAGAGCGTATTCTCTCATAGCTCCCAGTTCTTCGAGGGCACCAGTCGTGCCTGATGATGCAGCTTTGCCTCCAGTGAGTAGAGGTACTTTCTGAGTGTTCAGATTTGAACCTGTGTTTTTATCGACGTAGGAGCATTGCATTTTCTTTGCTTCATTTGTTTGGGAGTTGGTGATGGACTCCGTGGGCGAGGTGTTGTGTTGTGGTATTAGTTGGTGATGATGTGAGGTTGGGGTGAGTTGGTAGATCCGGTGTCGATAAGATCGTTAGCCGTTGTTTCGAGTATATGACCATGTTTGACTTTGTCCTAGCAGTGGTTTGGCTGACCATCTCGTGTACCTATGTCGATTGCGATCGACGTGGTTGTTTTCATTTGACCTTGTGGTGAATTTCGGAGATAAAATTCCTTTAAGGAGGGTAGAGTTGTGAGACCCAGACCCATTTTTTTTTGGCATGTTTTGACGCGCGAATAGTGTTTTCGTTGCAGCATGTTTATATGCTTTTTTATGCATGTTCGGGTTTAGATATGCATGCGGGGCAGGTTCCTGGGGCAGTAGGGTGTTACGGTGTGAATTTCAAAAATTCAAAAAAAAAGATATTTTCGTGGCTTATAAATATTTGGCGTTAGATATTTTCAAATGATATTTTCAAAACTTACAAGCTAAGTTTTCTCTTTTTTCTCTCTGCCTTCTCTCTGACTTCTCGGGGGTCGGGGGTCCGAGGCTCGGTTTTCAACGATCCAATAGTCGATCCTTGTTATTGGCATTGTGGTCTACACATCCATCTAGACGGAATTTTATTTTGGCGAAGTTTAATTTTGCACGTGGATCGAGCCATCGAGTTTTTAACTCACTGAGATAGGTGCTTAGACTCTCATGTCTTATAAGGGTGCTTTGTGAAATCGTGCGTGTTTTTACCGTCTTGAACTGTATGAAAATTAGCTTTTGTTTTAAAGGTCGGGTTTTGGTTTAAAATCATTTTTCGTCATTTTCGGTGGATGAAATCGGGTGTCGGGTGTTTCTTTTGAGGTCTTAGTGTTAGGCCTGAGTGTATGTATGTCTGAGGGTGTTTGAGGCTTCGATTTGAGGTTTTAGAGGCTAAAATCGTAGCTTAAAAATAGTTCCCGTGAGAGGTCAGTCGACTGGATCTTGATGGTCAATCGACTAGATCATGTTTTTGGGAGGTCAGTCAACTGAACCTGGGAGATCAGTCGACTGACATGGTTCTATTTTATTTATTTTTCTTGCATTCCAGCATGTTTTCATTCGACTGGGGGCCGGGATCCAGTCGACTGGGATACTGTGTGATGTTTTTGTGGTTTGATGGTGGGTTTTGGTTTCCAATTGGTTTCCTACGGCATTCAGTCGATTGATAAATGGGATTAGTCGATTGAAATACTATTGTACTATTTTTGGGGTTCGGTTAGTTATGTTGTGGCTTCGGGGGTCGTGTCGTGGCCTCGCATTTTTGTGTAGGTGCCATCTTCGGGTTGATGTGCATGGTTAGATGTGGGTGTAGTGCATGGTTAAGTGTGTGGTGCTTATTTTTTGTTGGGTACGGGGCGTGTTTGGACCCGTGGTTCTTTTTTTTGGAAAAGGTGATGGTTTGTGAAAATTGGAATCTTATGGGTTTGGTGTCGGCCTCCGGGTTAGGCTTGGTCTTGTGGGCTATTGGTTGTCTATGTGAGTGGATGTCAGGTTATGTGACGGGTGGCGTCATGATATGAAGTTTGTACGTGGCTTTATGTAATTATAATTCTCATTTTATTTATGCATGATATGAGACAAAAATGTGGTCTTATATGGTTTTTAAAATGTAAGACGAAAATGTGGTCATATATGATGTTGATACGGTGTTATCCCTGGCTGACGATGGACGAAAATGGGGTCCAATGAATGTCAGCCCTGGCTAACGAAAGACAGAAACGTGGTTCGATACATGTTAACTCTGGTTAACAGTGCATGTGCATGTGCGTGAAAATCGGAGGGACGAAAACGTTGTCCTAATGATACACTTGTGTGTGAGTATCTAAAGGACGGAAATGAGGTCCTAAAGAGGCATGTGTTGCGTGTGTTGCACGTAATGTGTTAGGCGAATTGCATGGATTTCTTGAGTTAAATTCGGTTATTGTAGAGCTATTGCTGGGTCTTGGAAGGGCCAATTTAGAAATGTATTTCTATGCTGCATACGTGTACCTCTTCTCTTTTGAGGCTCGTGTGGGTCGTGTTTTCAAACTATTTTATTGGCTCTTGTGAGTCGTGATCTAAAACCGTTTTCAAACTGTTTTAAGGCTTGAAAGAGAGTCAAAAATTGCACCTCATTTTCCTAACATGTTTAGCTTATATTGCATGCTTGTCTAGTTTTTGCTGAGCTTCGGCTCACGATGTGGGATTTGAAATATTTTTTAGGTACCGGTCACGCAGGTTGATCCGGAGGTTCCGGAGGGGCAGAAGGGCGATAGTCTTCCTTTTTGCTTGTTTTAAACAGGTATGCTGTAACATGTTTTTCGGTGTTGGAACCGCATAATGTAAGTCTTCTGGCGATTATATATAATGCATGTATGTTTATATTGATAGTGTATTCTCGGGTTGGGTGCTATGTTTTGTTATTTGTGGACGTTTCACGTGTCCTTGAGTTTGGGGCGTGATAACTTGGCATCAAAGCTCTGGGTTCAAATACCTAAGAGCCATGGGAAGAGGGTGCAACACCGTGTGAGGTTAATTGCGTGTGTTTAGATGCTTTGATAACATGAACATGTTAGCATGATATGCATCAGGATGATGTGTATATGTGGGCATGGGGGTTGAACTGTAGGTTTGATTAGTCTTTCTTTTGGGCGTTTGGATTAACAAACTTGGGAGCCCAGTTAGAAACGCGTTTAGCTGACGTGATTTCTAGCAGAAAATCTGAGTTGGTTATCTAGACTACCGCGTCATTCCTGTTGGTTCTCCTCGGTAGGTGCGGTTTGTTTAGCATAAACTTATGTGGCTATATGTTAGCATGCTTATGTGGCTCGTGTTTATATGTTGCATCTTATGTGTTGTTGTCTTTCATATAGACGCAATGTCTACGAGGAGAGGGCCAGGCCGTGGTCGAGGCCGTGGCCGTGGTGTTGGCCAAGGGAATGTTCTAATCCCTGATGCTGGGGATGCAAATGCTCCCTAAGGACCTATTGACGCGGTAGAGTTGCTGCGTGCGCTGGTGGGCTCCATCGGTCAGTTAGTTGAGACCGCTAGAGGTGAGACCGTTAGAGAGAGAGTGTCTGAGTCGAGGGCGATGGTGGTGATGAGAGAGTTCAGACGTTATAACCGTCCGATCTTTGCTGGGGATCCCGATCCTATTGTTGCGATAAAGTGGTTGGAATTGGTGACCTGGATCCTTGACATGTTGCAGATAGCTGAGGATGAGTTGCAAGCTTCTTTGGCCACCTATCAATTGAGAGGCAATGCTCACGCATGGTGGCAATATGCCATAAATAGTGTGGGGGTCACATGGGCAGCCTTTACGGGAGTTTTTCTTGAGAAATACTTCTCGTCTTCGAAAAGGGACTTGTACAGGGAGGAGTTCTACACTCTCACCAAGGGGGCGATGGATATCATGCAGTATGAGGCTAGGTTTACGATCTTGTCCCAATTTGTGCTAGAGTTAGAGAGTATAGACGAGCTGCGTTCAATCAGGTTTGAGCGGGGCTTGAGGCCAGCGACCAGGGAGCGTGTGATGACAAAGGGACTTCGTGTGTTCACAGAGCAGGTGGAGGCAGCAGCGAGGGTTGAGAATACTTTGATAGAGATTATAGCTTCTAGGGAGGCCAGGACACAGCTGAGTGGAGTAGGGGCGCAATCAGGTGAGCGCTCCAATAAGAGGCAGAGGTCCTCTGGTACTAGCTTTCATCCATCAGGACTACAGTAGTTTTCGGTACCAGTACCATCAGTAGCTTCGTCTGGTAGGCTATCGCAAAGGGAATTGATTTGTTACCGATGTAGATAACCCGGGTATCATGCAACAGATTGCCTACAGCCGAAGCAGTCCTAGAGTTTGACACCTGTTTAGCCACAGGGGAGGGAACTGCCAATTTTTCATGGGTGTGGCTAGTCGGGACATATTCGTAGGAATTGTCCTCAGGGAGGGAGTGCACCAAGCAGGGAAGGCACACCTGTGGGTTCGTATGTGCTGGGTCCATCAGAGTACCGACAGCAGCATCCTGCAGTTCAGACTTCCCAAGTGACAGATAGGGGAACTTCAGTTCAGTCGGTACGGTAGTCGA
The DNA here is from genome assembly GCA_032270985.1 of Heliamphora pulchella. NCBI lineage: Eukaryota > Viridiplantae > Streptophyta > Magnoliopsida > Ericales > Sarraceniaceae > Heliamphora > Heliamphora pulchella. The sequence continues at coordinate 18,305 of JAULJZ010110949.1, forward strand.
CAGCACTGAGTTTTGGTGGACAGGCCAGGCTGATGCCGAGCAGAGAGTATTCTCTCATAGCTCCCAATTTTTCGAGGGCACCGGTCGTGCTTGATGATGCAGCTATGCCTCCAGTGAGTAGAGGTACTTTATGAGTGTATTGATTTGAACCAGTGTTTTTACTAATGCTAGAGCATTGCATTTTCTTTGCTGCATTTGTTTCGGTGTTGGTGATGGTCTCTGTGGGCGAGGTGTTATGTTGTGGCTGTGGTTGGTGAGGATGTGAGGTTGGGGTGACTTGGTAGATCCCATGCCGTTAAGATCGTTAGCCGTTGTTTCGAGTATATGACTATGTTTGACTTTGTCCTAGTAGTGGTTTGTCTGACCATCTCGTGTACCTGTGTCGATTGCGATCGACGTGGTTGTTTTCATTTGAGCTTGTGGTGAATTACGAGGACGAAATTCCTTTAAGGGGGTAGGGCTGTAAGACCTTGACCTATTTTTTTTGGCGTTTTTTGACGTGCGATTAGTGTTTTCATTGCAGCATATTTATATGCTCTTTGATGCATGTTCGAGTTTAGAAATGCATGCGGGGCAGGTTCCCGGGGCCGTTCGATGTTACGGTGCGAATTTAAAAATTAAAAAAATATATATATTTTCGTGGCCTATAAATATCTGGTGTTAGATATTTTCAAAACTTACATGCAAAGTTTCCTCGTTTTTCTCTCTGCCTTCTCTCTGACTTTTGGGGGGCCCAGGGCTCGATTTTCAATGATCCAATAGTCGATCCTTGTTATTGGCATCGTGGTCTACGCATCCATTCGGATAAAATTTCATTCCGGTAATGTTTAGTTTTGCACGTGGATCGAGGCATCAAGTTTTTAACTCACCGAGATAGGATTCTAGACTCTCATATCTTATAAGAGTGCTACATGTAACCGTGCGTGTTTTTATCGTCTTGAACTGTATAAAAATCAGCTTTTGTTTTAAAGGTCTGGTTTTGGTTTAAAATCATTTTTTGTCGTTTTTGGTGGATGGAATCAGGTGTCGGGTGTTTCTTTCGAGGTCTTGGTGTTATGCCTAGGCGTGTGTATGTCTGAGGGTGTTGGAGGGGAGTTTGGAGGCTTCAATTTGAGGTTTTAGAGGCTAAAACTATAGCTTAAAAACAGTTCCCGTGGGCGGTCAGTCGACTGAACCTAGGAGATTAGTCGACTGACATGGTTCTGTTTCATTTTTTTTCTTGCTTTCCAGCATGTTTTCAGGTGACTGGAGGCAGGGGTCCAGTCAACTGGGGTCCGATGTGATGTTTTTTTGTTTGATGGTTGGTTTTGGTTTCCAATTAGTTTCCTACAGTATTTCGTCGATTGATAAATGGGATTGGTCAACTAAAATACTGTTGGATTCTTTTTACGGTTCGATTAGTTATGCTGTGGCTTCGGGGGCCATGTCGTGGCCTCGAGTGTTTATGTAGGTGCCATCCTCAGCTTGACGTGCATGGTTAGAAGTGGGTGTGGTGCATGGTTAGGTGTGTGGTGCTTATTTTTCGTTGGGTACGGGGTGTGTTTGGTCATGTGGTTGTGTAGGTGCCGCCCTTGGGTTCTTGGTTGTCCATGAGAGTGGATGTCGGGTTGTGTGACGGGTGGCATCGTGATATGGAGATTATACGTGGCTTTATGAATTTATAATTCTCATTTTATTTATGTATGATATAAGATGGAAATGTGGTCTTATATGGATTTTGAAACGTAAGATGAAAATGTGGTCTTATGTGATTTGAAAACCTAAGACGGAAATGTGGTTTTATAAGATTTTAAAATGTAAGACGAAAATATGGTCGTATATGATGTTGATACGGTGTTAGCCCTGGCAGACGATGGACGAAAACGGGGTCCGATGAATGTTAGCCCTAGCTAACGAAAGACGAAAATGTGGCCCGATATATGTTAACTCTAGTTAACAGTGCATGTGTGTGTGCGTGGAAATAGGAGGGACGAAAATGTGGTCCTAACAATGCACTTGTGTGCGAGTATCTGAAGGACGAAAACGAGGTCCTAAAGAGGCATGTGTTGCGTGTGTTGCATGTAATGTGTTAGGCGAATTACATGGATTGCAAGAGTTATATTCGGTTACTGTAGAGCTGCTGTTGGGGCTTGGAAGAGCCTGTTTATATATGTATACCTGTGCTGCATACGTATACCTCTTCTCTTTTGAGGCTCGTGTGAGTCATGTTTTCAAACTATTTTATTGGCACTCGTGAGTCGTGATCCAGAACCGTTTCAAACTGTTTTAAGGCTTGAAAGAGAGTCGAAAACTGCACTTCATTTTCCTAGCATGTTTAGCTTATATTACTTGCTTGTCTAGCTTTTGCTAAGCTTTAGTTCACGGTGTGGGATTTGAAATGTTTTTCAGGTACCGGTCACGCTGGTTGATCTGGAGGTGCCGGAGGGGCGGAAGAGCGATAGTCTTCCTTTTTGCTCGTTTTGAACATATATGATGTAACATGTTTTCTGATGTTGGAACCGCATAATGTAAGCCTTTTGGCGATTATATACAATGCATGTATGTTTATATTGAGAGTGTATTCTCGGGTTTAGTGTTATGTTTGGTTATTTATGGACATTTCACGTGTCCCGGAGTTTGGGGCATGACAACTTGGTATTAAAGCTCTGGATTCAAATACCTAAGAGCTATGGGAAGAGGGTGCATCACCGTGTGAGGTTGATTGCGTGTGCTTGATTGCATGCATTTAGATGCTTTGATAACATGAACGTGTTAGCGTGATAAGCATGAGGAAGATGTGTATGTGTGAGCATGGAGGTTGAACTGTAGGATTGATTAATCTTGCCTTTGTGCGTTTGGATTAACAAATTTGGGAGCCTAGTTAAAAACGCGTTTAGCTTACGTAATTTATAGCAGGGAATCTGAGTAGCTAATCTAGACTGACGCGTCATTCTTGTTGGTTCTTCTCGATTTGTGGGGTTTGTTTAGCATAAACCTATGTGGCTATGTGTTAGCATGCTTATGTGGTTCGTGTTTATATGTTGCATCTTATGTGCTATTTTCTTTCATATAGATGCGATGTCCACGAGGAGAGGGCGAGGCCGTAGTCGAGGTCGTGGCCGTGGTGATGGCCAAGGGGATGTTCCTATCCCTGATGTTGGGGATGCAAATGCTCCCCAAGGACCTGTTGACGCAGTAGAGTTGCTGTGTGCGCTGGTGGGCTCCATCGGTCAGTTAGTTGAGACCGCTAGAAGTGAGACCGTTAGAGAGAGAGTGTCTAAGTCGAGGGCGACGGTGGCGATGAGAGAGTTCAGACGTCATGACCCTCCAATCTTTTTTGGGGATCCCGATCCTATTATTGCGACTGTGGGGTTGGAATTGGTGACCCAGATCCTTGACACGTTGCAGATAGCTGAGGATGAGTTGCGTGTTTCTTTGGCCACCTATCAGTTGAGAGGTAATGCTTATACATGATTGAAATATGCTAGAAACACTGTGGGGGTCACATAGGCAGCCTTTATAGGAGTTTTTCTAGAGAAATTCTTCCCTGCTTCGAAGAGGAACTTATACAGGGAGGCGTTCTACACTCTCACCCAGGGGGCGATGGATATCATACAGCATGAGGCCAGGTTTAAGAGCTTGTCCCAGTTTGCCCCAGAGTTGGTGAGTACAAATGAGCTGCGTTCGATAGGGTTTGAGCGGGGCTTGAGGCCGGTGATCAGGGAGCGTGTGGTGGCAATAGGACTTCGTGTGTTCACAATGTTGGTGGAGGCAGCAGCGAGGGTTGAGAATACTTTGACTGAGATTAGAGCTTCTAGGGAGGCCAGGACACAACCAAGTGGAGTAGAGGCGCAGTCAGGTGGGCACTCCAACAAGAGGCAGAGGTCCGCTGGTACTAACTACCTTTCATCCATCAGGACTACAGCAGTTTTCGGTACCAGTACCATCAGTAGCTTTGTGTGGGAGGCCGAAGTAGAGGGAGTTGATTTGTTATCGATGCAGACGACCCGGGCATCGTGCGACGGATTGCCTATAGTCGAAGCAGCCCCAGAGTTTGGCACTAGTGCAGTCGTAGGGGAGGGAACCGCCAGTTTGCTATGGGTGTGGCCAGTCGGGACATATTCACAAGAATTGTTCTCAAGGAGGCAGTGGACCAAGTAGGAAAGGCACACCAGTGGATTCATATGTGCTCGGTCCATCAGAGTACCGACAGCCACATCCTGCAGTTTAGACTTCCCGAGTGACAGATATGGGAACTTTAGTTTAGTCGGTACCGCAGTCGACAACACCAAGTTCTGGTGGACAGGCCAGGTTGACGTCGAGTATAGTGTATTCTCTCATAGCTCCCAGTTCTTCGAGGGCACCGATCATGCCAGATGATGCAACTATGCCTCCAGCGAGCAGAGGTAGTTTCTGAGTGTACAGATTTGAACCAGTGTTTTTACCAACATAGGAGCATTGCATTTTCTTTGCTGCATCTGTTTGGGAGTTGGTGATGGACTCCGTGGGTGAGGTGTTGTGTTGTGGCAGTGGATGGTGAGGATGTGAGGTTGGGGTGAGTTAGTAGATCCCGTGTCGTTAAGATCGTTAGCCGTTGTTTCGAGTATATGACCATGTTTGACTTAGTCCTAGTAGTGGTTTGGCTGACCATCTCGTGTACCTGCGATCTGCGTGGTTGTTTTCTTTTAACCTTGTGATGAATTTCAGAGACGAAATTCCTTTAAGGGGGATAGAGTTTTGAGACCTTGACCCATTTTCTTTTTTTGGCGCTTTTAATGTTTTCGTTGCACTATGTTTATATGCTTTTTGATACATATTCGGGTTTAGATATACATGCGGGGCAGGTTCCCGGGGCTGTTAGGTGTTGCGGTGCGAATTTCAAAAATTTAGAGAAAAAGATATTTTTGTGGCCTATAAATATCTGGCGTTAGATATTTTCAAATAATATTTTCAAAACTTACAAGCTATTTTTCCTTTGTTTTCTCTCTGCCTTCTCTCTAACTTCTCGGGTGGTAGGGGCTTAGTTTTCAACGATCCAATAGCTGATCTTTGTTATTCGCATCATGGTCTACGCATCTATCCTGACAGATTTCATTCCAATAAAGTTTAGTTTTGCACGTGGATCGAGGCATCAAATTTTTAACTCACCGAGGTAGGATTTTAGACTCTTATGTCTTATAAGGGTGCTACGTGTAATCGTGCGTGTTTTTACCATTTTGAACTATATGAAAATTGGCTTTTGTTTCAAAGGTCGGGTTTTGGTTTAAAATCATTTTTCATCATTGTCGAGGGATGGAATCGGGTGTTAGATGTTTCTTTTGAGGTCTTGGTGTTAGGTCTAGGCATGTGTATGTCTGAAGGTGTTCGAGGAGAGTTTGGAGGCTTCGATTTAAGGTTATTGAGGCTAAAACCAAAGCTTAAAAACAGTTCCCGTGGGAGGTCAGTCGACTAGATCTTGATGGTCAGTTGACTGGATCATGTTTTTGGGAGGTCAGTCGACTAAACCTGGGAGATCAGTCGATTGATATGGTTTTGTTTTGTTTTCTTCTTGCTTCCCAGCATGTTTTCAATCGACTAGGGGCTAGGGGCTAGGGTCCAGTTGACTGGGGTCCTGTGTGATGTTTTTGTGGTTTGGTGGTTGGGTTTTGGTTTTTAATTGGTTTCCTACGGTATTAAGTCGATTGATAAATGGGATTAGTCGACTGAAATATTGTTAGATTCTTTTTGGGGTTCGGTTAGTTGTGTTGTGGCTTCGGGGGTCATATCGTGGCCTAGGGTGTTTATGTAGGTGCCGTCCTCAAGTTGACGTGCATGGTTAGATGTGGGTGTGGTGCATAGTTAGGTGCGTGGTGCTTGTTTTTCGTTGGGTATAGGGTGTGTTTGGGCCTGTGGTTCTTTTTTTTGGAAAAGGTGATGGGTTATGAAAATCGGGGTCTTATGGGTTTTGTGTTGGCCTCCGGGTTAGGCTTGCTCATGTGGGTTGTTAGTTGTCCAAGTGAGTGGATATCTGGTTATGTGTCGGGTGGCGTCATGATATGCAGTTTCTACTTGGCTTTATGCATTTATAATTCTCATTTTATTTATGCATGATATAAGATGGAAATGTGGTCTTATATGGTTTTTGAAACGTAAGACGAAAATGTGGTCTTATGTGATTTTAAAACCTAAGACAGAAATGTGGTCCTATGGGATTTTAAAATGTAAGACGAAAATGTGGTCTTCTATTATGATATGGTGTTAACCCTAGTTGACGATGGACGGAAACGGGGTCCGATGAATTTTAGCCTTGGCTAACGAAAGACGAAAATGTGGTCCGATATATGTTAACTCTGGTTAACAATGCATGTGTGTGTGCGTGGAAATCGGAGGGACGGAAACGTGGTCCTAATGATGCACTTGTGTGCGAGTATCTGAAGGACAGAAACGAGGTCTTGAAATGGCATGTTTGCGTGTGTTGCACGTAATGTGTGATGCAAATTGAACGGATTGCATGAGTTATCTTCAGTTATTGTAGAGCTGTTGTTGGGGCTTGGAAGAGCTAGTTTAGATATGTATACCTATGCTGCATACGTATACCTCTTTCCTTTTGAGGCTCGTGTGAGTCGTGTTTTCAAACAATTTTACTGGCTCTCGTGAATCGTAATCTAAAATTGTTTTCAAACTGTTTTAAGGCTTGAAAAAGAGTCAAAAAATGCACCTCGTTTTCCTAGCATGTCTAGCTTATATTGCATGCTTGTCTAGTTTTTGCTGAGTTTTGGCTTACGGTGTGGGATTTGAAATGTTTTTCAGGTACTGGTCGCGCAGGTTGATTTAGAGGTGCCGGAGGGGCGAAAGAGTGAAAGTCTTCCTTTTTGCTCATTTTGAACAAGTATGTTGTAACATGTTTTTCGGTGTTGGAACCGTGTAATGTAAGCCTTTTGGCGATTATATACAATGCATGTATGTTTCTATTGAGAGTGTATTCTCAGGTTGGGTGTTATGTTTGGTTGTTTATAGGCATTTCACATATCTCGGAGTTTGGGGCGTGACATTCTATCTTGAAATGCTTCATTATAGTTATAGGGCTCGGTATCTAGCTCTATGAGGATCCTGTCAAAAGACTCTCCCAAGAACATATACCAGTCAGGTTGATGAACAACCCTCCCACTACGATGAGGCACTACATGTGTCTGTGTACTAGCAGTAACATGCTGTGCAGAATCAGAACCCTATTCTTCATTTGCACTGGTCCCGATAATCTCCCCACTATGACGAGGTAATGAAATATCAATGATTTGTTCTTCCATTCTACTCGTCTTTTCTCTTAGTTCTTCTAGAATAATTTTTCTATTGGGCCTGTATTTCATAATGTAATCCTCTTCCATGAATTGGGCATTAGTGCTAACAATGACCTTCTGATCCTTAGAATTATATAATAAACCACCCTTCCTTCCCTTGGGATACCCCACAAACAAACAGAGTTATGTCCTTGGTTTCAACTTACTCGTGTTCCCTTTCAGCACATGTGCTGGACACCCCCAAATCTGAATGTGTTTCAGAATATGTTTACGCCCAGTCCACAATCCTGTGGGAGTAAAAGGTATTGACATAGAAGGTATCATGTTCAGAATGTAAGCCCTTTGTCTCTAAAGTGAGTCCCCAAAACAAATCGAGTAAACCTGAATATCTCGTCATGGACCTTACTATCTCTATAAGAGTTCTATTCCTTCTTTTTGCTACACTATTCTGCTGCGGTGTGCCAGGTGCAGTCAACTGGGATGTAATCCCATTTGATGACAAGTAATCCTTAAACTCTCCAAAGAGGTATTCCCCACCATGGTCAGATCGTAGTGATTTGATACTTTTACCCAGATGCTTCTCCGCCTCCGCCTTTAATTCTTTGAATTTCTGAAAGCATTCAGATTTACGGTGCATCAGGTAAATGTATCCATACCTTAAGTAGTCATTAATGAAACTGACGAAGTACTTAAAGCCACATCTAGCCCAGATTGTTATAAAACCACACACATTAGAATGAACCAGCTCCAACGGTTCTTTAGCTCTATAGCGGCCGAAAAGGGCTTCTTGGTCATTTTACCGTCTAAGCAAGATTCACAAACTGGAAGTGCCTCCACTTCTAATGAACTCAAAAGTCCATCTGCTAGCCAGTCTGTTTATCCTTTTTAGATTAATATGACCCAAGCGTACATGCCAAAGAAATGTTTGGTTCATTAAAAATGGAAACTTTCTCTTATGTGGTAAATTAGATGTGTCATTCATTTCAGTCAGTTGTAGTGTAGGAGATATTGGAGTAATAATATAATAATCATCCACCAATGTACCAGAACAGATATCTCGTTTAGTATCCTTAATAACCACAGAGTTATTAAAATAAACCAAATATTTATCTTTAATCAATCTAGAAATGGAAATTAAGTTCCTTCTAATAGAAGGTACATAAAGACAATCTCTCAATATTAAAACCCGATCCTTACCAAAACTAAGAGTGACATCTCCTTCTACAACTGCTATTACCTTTATATTATTATCCATATGTAGGTAAATCTCTCCATCACTAAGTTATCGGGTTTCTTGGAACCCCTGCAATGAATTGCAGGCATGGTTAGTGGCTCTCGTACCTACACATCGGGTACCGGTAGATAACACTGGTAAACATGTTTCTACAATCAGTGAACAAAAATTACCTTATTTATTCTGCCTTCTGAGAAATACTGGATATAGCTTTTTCTTGTGCCGTGTCAGGTTGCAATGAAAATATCTATCTTTCGACTTTTTCATACAAGTCCATAGCCTACTAACTACCCTGAAAATTGTCTCCCTGTTTCTGAACCTTTGTCTTCTTCATGCATTTTAACCCCGATGAAGAACCTTTTTCATAAACAAATACATTTCCTAGTATTGAAGGAATACCATTGGTAGTTAAAGCTATATCCAAATTACTTTTCCAGTCAATAAAATTTGGTCCCATATGTTTGTTTTCTTTGAATATTGAAGCGAGTCGGTTAAAAATCATTTTAAACCTGAGAATCACATAATTAATAAAACCGTTAATTATGATGAGCGAAATTTTGAATTCATTTTAATTTGGTTTCCTTTACTATTTTAAAATTAATTCGCCAGTAGCTTGGTAACCTGAGAATAGCATACCTCGTTGGGAGTATGTCTATTATCCTTCATAAGATCAGACAGACCAATTCATTTTTATTTTACTATCTAGGTAACTGATCTTGTCAAGTAAAATTAAATAGCTAACCTAGTTTCGGTCTAGTATATAATAGCAACGACTCAGATGGGCATGATACTATTATACACAGTTAAGTGTTAACCATCAGCTAATCCCAAATCAATCGCTTCGCAATGAATCCTTCAGTTGGAGAAGTGATCCACACTAACAATTATCCAGAATGATCCCTAAAGGATACTTGTATTGGCAATATCACAATTAATCTGTCCGTTGGGGAGGAAGGTCTTATTGCCGACACGCAGTATATAATTGTATTGCCTACAAATTGCTGATAGAGACCGCGGAATTTATTTGTGAATAAATTTCCTCTTCTACTTAGATTTTTAAAATATTTTTGAGAGTTATAAAAATTTATTTAATTAAAATAAATTTATTAATTTCGAAAAACGTACTATAAAAAAATCAAGCATATTTCCGTATACACGATCCCAAAGATTCTAGTTTATTAAACCATCTTTTTGTGTTTAAATGCGTAAGAAATAAAATTTAATAAATACACAGTTTTTTCTTCAATTTTTCAGCTATGGTAGTGATTAAAAGTATTTATTTATTTTATTTTTCGTTCCATATTTTTTTAAAAGTAATAATTTATTTCAATTAAATTTTTTTTTATTTAATTAATTCAAAATCTGAAATTAATTCCCACATTTTTTTCATATATTCGATTTTATAAAAAAAAATCATCTTAAACGTGATATTTTGTAAAAAAATAAAATATCTAAAAAATTTTCATTTAATTAAAATTAATTAATTAAAAAAACTTAATTTTATTTTTCATTACAAAATATTTTAACTAAAATTGAATTTTTGAATTAATTAAATTAACAGAATAAAGCAGATATGCAATCATCTACACAGTTCATATATATATAAACATGATATGCATATTTTTTTATTTTATGATCCAAGTGAAATACTGAGGTGTTTCAGTTTTTCTAAGAAAATCAGCTGTTTCAATCTATGTTCTCCTTTGATACAGTATTTTGATTGCATCAGGCTTTCTTGATATTATTTGATATATTAATATATATCAAATCAATCCCATATCTATCAGAAAATCAACACAAAGCTGCCCCTGGAGAGAGAAAATAGCTAGCCACCACCAGCCACCACCAGCGCCGCCTTACCGCCGCCTCATTTGAGCTCCGTTTTTGACGAGTTTTATATCGGTTGAAAACTCTCAAAAAATAAAATTTTTTTGTCAAAAAATATTCTAGAAAACTACGCAAAAAACAGTCGAAAAAACTGCCCGACCGACAAAAAACACTGCAGGCCGCAACAGCACTGTGCCGCCGACTTCTTGATGCTTTTTTGACCTCTTCTCGAACTTTGTTTTTGACATACTTTATATAAAAAGAAATCTCTCAAAAATTACAATTTTTGTATGAAAAAAATAGCTCAAAAATAGCTCGAAAAACTGCCTTGAACATACTGCACCGCTCACCAGCGCCGCCACCTAGAACTACCAACTTCCCGAGGCATTTTTGACGTGTTTTATATCGTTGAAAAGCTCTTGAAAATTAAAATCTTTTGTCAAAACAAACTACTTGAAAATAGCCCGAACAATTGTCAAAAAACTATCTAAAAGCCACAGCTTCTGCCGACCTGTTTGCCGCCTGTTTGGGTTATGATTTTGGCCCTTTTTTCTGGTTTTTGATAGTATTTTGAGGTATATTTTACTACTATTTTATATTATAAAAATTGCCCAAAAACTAGTCCCAAAAATGGTTAGAAAAATCATAAAAACGACCGCCGAACCACCGCTGGCAAAGCCGCTAGAACTGGGCTGTTTTGGTGATTTTTCCTTACTATTTTTTATTCATAAATACTGCTGAAAAACTCACGGGAAAAAATCATTTGAAACTATTAAAAACTTACCACGATCCATGGCCCGTTAAAACTCGAACCACTGCCGGTGCTGCCTCTGTTCTTCGTGTTATTGGACATATTTAACCAGTTCTTAAATAATCTAAGCATATATTTTAAAAACAGAAACGAGCTATTACATCGATCCTATGTCCTGAAGACTCACATTCAATCTATCACGGTCAACCTCCGTGATTAAAAAAAATAATCATCATTCACAAATCATTCAATGAAACATAAATTAATAACGATCATAAAACTTGGATTAGAATGCCTGTAAAACAAAATTAGCAACAGTTCTAAAACTATCCAGCCCCGATAATCGAAAATAAAAAATAAAATAGCTTTGATACCAATTGTTGGTGGCAAAACTGTCAAGATCTTTGTTTTTGTAAATGATTATCTGAAAAATTTAACTGGATGAAAAAACGCCAAAACAGGCTCCTGATAAAACTTTTAATGAAGAACGATCAAAATAAAACCTATGCATCCGAAGTTAATTTAGAAAAATACCTTTTTACTGGTCGAATCTTCAACTATGATTTGAATTCAAGTTCAAGCGCCTGTCAGATCTTCTACTGTATTCTCTTATGCGATTTTCAGATATAGTGTGGGTTATAGTCTTCTGAGAACTTGTACCGGCAGAACCAAGACATCATTAGTCTTAGAAGACAAGTTCTGAAACTAGTTCAGCTTACCCGCATATTTATAGGGCAACAGCATCGACTTGGGAAGTAATTATGAATAAGACTTTTAGTGGAATACAGACACGTATCAGCTATTTTCGCAATTAAGCAAATCTCATAGCGGTATCTGCAATTATAGAAAACTAGCAGCAATTTCTATAATTTTCATGAAATACTAAATTACAGTTCACACCACTGAAGAACTATAATTGTACTATGACCCATAATCTCAAGACCATCTAGCATTGAGCTACTATTATTAAATGCTTACCATTTCTCCCCACGTTAAGATTCTCAATACTGGCTAATTAAATTTAATTACTGACAATTTAATTTAATCGGCATCTTGATATACCTTAACCCCTTTTGTTTAACTTATTTAACTATCGAATAATCAAATTTACTTGCAGGATTTGGCCCGGTCAAAACTTATAAGCTTCTTTAAGGGGGTATCGTCAATTCTTATCTTTCGGGATGTGAATTCCGTCAATAATTAATATTTTCCATATAAATAATAGCACTATTTAACTCACCGGGAATATAGATCTATATAAGATCGCACACTCTAATAAATCAAAACAACGAATATTAAATATATGCAAATTAATAATTATTACAAGATTAAGATGATAAATACTATTCGTAATAACCTTAGAGTGTTAATTAATTTATATAGTCTGTATAAAATTAATTACCCAAATGTCTAGTTTAATACACACAAAGTGTATTAGCACAAAGAGTCAGAACAATAGACGACGCTATTATCTATTCCTTGTAAGCAAAATAGGCCTACTAAAACTCTGTATTACAGTCGTACCAATGGTATGTCAATTTTTATCTAAGCTATAAACATAAAACTTATATTCTACAAGAACCTAAAATCTAATCTTTTATGTGTAAGTCTTACTCTATACACTAGATTAAATACTATGCAGAATATTAGATATCTATGCATAACAAAAAAATGATATACATACATTGCTCATAAAGATTCTCATAAAATATAAAATTAATTTTATAAAAATAATATTAAATAATAAAAATATGATTTTTAGTATACCAACTCTAATAATCGGTTGGAGATTTGGTCGATTAGAACTTGCTCGGGTTGATTTTTAGTTGCTTGAGCTTCAAAAACGTTGGATCTAAGGCTAATCATGATCCTTGTATGTATATGAATTGTATTTTCGTTGAATTTTCTTAAAAGCTTGAAAGACTTATGTTTTTAAAATCTTAGGTGTTGGTTTGAAGTGAAACAATGTTGGATCTTGAGCTTTTGTATAATTTGTGGTAGATTTATCTTAAGACTACCATTAGAAGACATTGAGCTTGTGATCTTGGGAAGTTAGGATTTGATTTGAGTTGAAACCATGAAAATTTGGAGCTTTTTCGCTTATTGGGTTCAAATGATGAAACTGATTGAATCTTCGGACAAGTTGGGATTATTTCAACCTACTTGTATGTAAATTTTCACAACTTTATATGATGCATGAGAACATATGAGTGTTGGGTTAGGGATTTTGAACAAATCCTTCAAATTGAGGAATATCAATGATATGAGATGTTAAATGGGGTTTGTTTGGGTTTGTTTGGATTAATGGACCTAATGATGAACTTGTTAATGATTTGGTAAATTGTTGGTGGTGAGAACCTTTTTCATGAATAAAACCTATGAATTTTATAATTTGCAAAATATAAGATGATAAAGTGAGGTTTTGGATAAACCATGTAAACTTAATGAGATTTGTTGAAAACTATAAGGTGGTAGGTGGGTTTTAACCTAATTAAAACTCAATGGGTGAAATGTGTGAAATTGATAACGTATAATCAATGTTAACCCTGTGTGGGTGGGTGTTGACGAGAGGAACCATTTTGGGTTGGATTCGCATATGTGTATTGTGATTTGATGATACAAAAGGACCGATTTTGGATCCATGGATTGTTTAAGTTGGGCTTGAATAGCTCCACGGTGAAAGATCAAAAAATTGCGCAAATTTGGGTACCATGCTCATCGGCTAATCACAAAGAAGGAGGCGTAGTCGTGGCGGGTTATCAAAACGCATTTGCGACTTGGCAGGCCTCATGTGCCCCGATGGATAGTAGTCATGTATGGGTCTATACACTTGTCCGGCGTCAATTCCTCAAATTTAAACCATGAATTGGTTGGGTTTGAAAAGCGTCAGTGGACGCTTGTGTGTATGTGTTCGCGTGTATGAACACTGGAGAACTTGAAACGATTTAAAAATGGTGAAGGAATGAAAGCCTAAAATGATAGTGTTGTGTAGAAGAACGGAGTTGATTTCGTTTGAGAAATCCAATTATGAGATTGGGAATTTGTTGAAAATGAAGTTGGTTTTTGGAAAAAACTTTGTTGTGCATTTCGCATAACCATCCTCGCATGTCATGTATTTGTTCATCTTTAGTCTATCTCCTACGAGTCTCGACTCATGTTGTATAAACAATTTCAGGTGTTACGGAAGTTAAGTCGCCGAGTTAGGTGGACTATAGTTGAGACCTTTTTGGGTCATTTTTCCTTGAAAAGATTATTTGTATTCCTTTGGTTGTATCTTTGGGGTTTTCGATTATGGTATTCGAAGCTTTTAATGCATTAGAAGAATGTATTTGACCTGGTGTCAATTCGTTTGTAACGCCCTAAGGCTGTGTATTCACAACTTGTATGCATGTGAGATCATCATGTTCTTAATTCGAGTTAATTTCTTGGTTTTTGTATGAAATTCTATGGTTTAGTATGGCGGCTTTTCAAGTTTTGAGAAGTTGGAGGTTCTTTCAATGTTA
>JAULJZ010110950.1:0-11544 GCA_032270985.1 Heliamphora pulchella
AAAATACACAGATAAATTTATTTATCTTACATAAATAATCATACAGATAAATTCATCTGTATGCTTTATACGTGTTTTAAAAAACACACAAATAAATTTATCTGTCTTGAATAAATAAGTATATAGATAAATTTATTTATGTACTTTATACATGTTTTAAAAATGGACAGTGTTTTTTATACAGATAAATTTATCTGTCTGCTTATGTATACAAGACAGATAAATTTATCTATGTACTTGATACGTGTTTTAAAAATGCAGAGATAAATTTATCTGTATAAAAAATACAGATAAATTTATTTGTCTCGCATAAAATAAGATGACAAATAAATTTATATGTATACATTACATATAAATTTATCTGTATTGTAGGCGATTGGATCTTACGCGTTAAGAATTTCATTGGTGGACCTTGCGCGTTAAAACTTATTTTTTTAAACGTTTGACTGAAAGCCACTTAAAAAAAATTATATTGAGAAATTTCTCATTTATAAGTTGCTCATTTTATTTAAGATTAGAAACAAAAAAATTAAGAAAAATATGTATGAAAAGTTTTTTTTACTATGTACGAGAAGTTTAAAATATTTCTCATTCACAAATTACTCATTTTAATTAAAAACTAGAAATTAAAAAATTAAAAAATAAATGTATGAAAAGTTTCAAAAAAAATTTCATACTAAATTTTGAAATAGTTCTTATTTTTTCTTAAAAAATAAAATTTTCATATTAATTAATATAATTTTAAATTTTAAAGCATATTTCAATTTTTTAAATAATAACAAAATTATCGATGTGATTAATTTTTCTCAACACACAAGTTCTTGTTTGCAAAATATTATATGCATTTTTCAATGCTTCTAAAAAATTATTCAGTACTTTGTTTTTCTTCAACAATATTTTTTATTAGTATACATAATTTTACACACATCTATTTTTTACAAATAGGTTAAAAGACTAAAAACTTTTGGGTTCCAAATGAGTTTTTTTTGGTTGTTTTAACTTTAAACCAAAAGTCCAAAAAACCTAACTAGGACTTTTAGCATTACCCTTTTGTTATATATATATTTTTATAATTGAAACTATTTATTATGTAGTATTTATTAAGTAAATTATTTGTGCAAAAATTAAATTAATCGGACTTGTGATTAGATCACATTTGTTAAAATATAAATGAATAGTAATATAATTTTATAAAAAAAATAGTAATAAACAAATATAATTAGATCATATAATTACAAATATTTAATTAACTTAATTTTTTATGTGAATAATAAAATTAATAAATAATATAAAATGAACGATTTTGTTTTATAAAAATATGTTCAGAAACAAAATATTTAAAAAACCACAGTATTATGTGGTGCTTAATCTAATTTTATTTTATAATATTTTTATATAAAGTTTTCCTCAACATCAAATTTGGTTATCTAAATCGGTAAAACACTTTGAGATAAATAGCATTAGCAAATTTATAAATATCAATTATTTGGGATAATTATTTTATAGAAATATTTTTGTTGAGATCACAAATTTTCAAAAGATTAAAATCAATTAATTTAGGCAACAAAATGGATCCCACATAAGTTTCAATCTACAGTAATAAACCAAAAAAAAACAAAAATAACTAAGAATAGAAGAAAGTACGCGATTCGGCTAATTGTCTATCTTCACAGGAGAGAAAAAAGAATCCACTATATGAAAATAAAAATTATAATGATTACTCTCTACCTCATAATATATTCGTGACCTCAAATTAAGCTTCTCACCGTCTTTTTACATTTTTTGATCTATAAAATTGAACCTTTTACTGTGTATTAAACGTTCTCTCATATCTTCTACAACTCTCATTAACATCTTAATTTATATTAGTTGATAGTTTCTAATTTTAGTAGAAGAATAAATCCTTAATAGAAAAATAGCAATTTAGGCTATTCTTTTTGACCAAGAATAATAATAAAATAAATTAAAAAATTAGCAGCATAATTAGAAACGTATCAAAACAGGCAATACTAAAATAATTAACAATCGGACACCCGTCTAGACGAGAATATCTTAAAATTCGAGACACAACCCAACAATTTTTCATTGTAGTGAATTTTTTCAATGTTATGCCCACGAACCTATTTTACAGATTTTTCTTATCACCAAGAATTAGAAAAATAAAAAAAATTGATAAAATAATTAAAAAAAATTTGAAAGGACAAAAAAAAAGTATTAAACAACCAAAATAGCTAAAATAACTAGGGCTTCTTTATTTGTCGTGAACTTTCCTCTACTTGGATAAAAATAATATTTTTTAGATTTCTCCTAAATAGAAGAATTAAAAAATAAAAAAACGATCAACATATAAAACAATCAAAAAATAAAAATATTTACTTTGGAAAACTATTTCAAACACCATATAAGAAAGAAAATTTTTTTTTTTGTTGACATGTATGTATGCGTGTAGATATATGCAGTAACAAAATTATATGTAAAGCGGTGAATCAATAAATTAAGTTTTTGTATAAGATTTTGTCCCCTCTCAAGTTTTTTTACATAAAATTTGGCCCCTCAAATTCAAATTATATAACGATTCTGGTTTCATTTGATAACGTGACTTAAAGTTAAGTTTTTTATTTTTAATTTTTTAAGTCAAATAAGTAAAATCGTTGATTTTATAGGATTCATCAAATAGACCGTTCATATAAAAAATAAATTGATTAGATATAAAAATTTCCTAATTAAATTACATTTGTCATGACGTCATTTTTTCTCTCTCTTTATGTGTCTTTTTATACTTATATGTGTGTGTGTTCTAATATAAATATAAAGTCAAAAAGATATGGTGAAGGTATTGGGAGGAAGGGAACTAAACATTTGGAGCACAAAAACAAGTAATTATTGATTGTCATAGGGGTATTGCTATGTAGTGTCACAAAATTTTTGAGAGTAACATGATCATATATATGGGCTTCTATATGAAAATGGATCCTACATAATTGTATAGCTCCTAAAAGAATTGTGATGCCACGTAATTTTGCCTCGCTTCTTTTCTTTTTTCTTTTTCTCAATGCTTGCTAGTTAGTTACCTTACTTAAAAATATACGTTTGATTGGCACACTCTTTTTCTTACTAAAAGAGTAATTTGGTGCACGAACCCAAAGTCTACTATAAATAGGTCGATACCTAAGTAGTGAATGTATGATATAAAATTTGCATCCAAAAGTATAAGCATAAAAAAATGTGACAAATAAAAACTCCACAATAGGAGAATAATCTAATACATGATCGACCAAATGAAAATTAAGTATTACAAAATATAATATTCGAGTACAACACAGTTTCTCAAGATAAACATAACATCCGTAAAGACATAAACTTGTACTTGGAGTTTCTCTGTTATCCCTAAAAATGTTTTATAAAATACCATAAGCTAAAGCTTACATGAAAACATATGCTAGAATGACAAGTTTTACCAAATACCAAGCTTTTTTTTTTATTTTTTTTGAGTTCAAAGCATAAATCATAACTTGACATATTAATTCTGAGAGTATCTCTTTTCTGTAAAAGATGCTTGAAAATAATTGAAACATAAGTGAGTTTATAGAAGTAATAGAGATATAAAAAATTGAAGATAACTTTGATAATCCTAAATTACTAGTTGGTTGCAATGCTAGACCCCTCGAATTTTATTAATATATATGAAGAAATAATAGTCTCCTGTATCAAAAATATATTAATATTAAAAAAATTTATCAACCTTTACTTATTAGCTAGTGCATGTATATAGTAAAAATCGGTACATCTGTACTAATATATAAATGAATAGAAACCATTTGGTGGTCTCTTTGAAGTGAAGCATGTGAATTTTTCATTACTAAAAATATCCTTGTTTAGTATTATTTTAAGGTTCTGTTTGTTTTGATATAAAATATTTTTTTTAAAAAATATTTTACTTAATTTTTACTGTTTGGCTGATAATACCTATGTAAAATATATTTTTTAGTAAAATATTTTACGTCATTAAACCAAATTTGACTTACAAAAAATTAATCTGTAAATTAATTTTGAAATGCGCATTCGGAACCTTCACCCAATTTTTGCTCATTTGGTCATTTTCATAGCAAATAAGAATGAGGGAATGAGAAACAGATCCTTCCGACATGAATCCTTTCGAAATTCTTCACTCGAAGCCTTCTCGCCTTTGGTTACTTTCATTTCTCATTCTCATTTTTTAAATTTTAACCAAATACCAAAAAATACAAGTAAAAAAATAATTTTTACAAAATTATTTTACATGTAAAATATTTTTCATGGTAACATATTTTACGTCGAAACAAAAACAAACAGAACCTAAATTTAAAGATTGTGTGCCCTTTTTGTTTTGTCTAAAATAAATATCAAAATTTTTCTCTGATACTTAATTTTACAATCATAACAGCTCACAATTTTAAAACTAAATTATTTTATTATTTAATTTTTAAAATTATTTTAACTTCGAATTACACACTTTCACATTCATGCAAACATAACCACAGCTTGCTCAAACTTTAGAGTGCATCCATTTTGTATTATTATTATTATTTTTACCGTATATGTGCCTCATAATTAACTAGCGGACACAACGTGAATAATACAAATATTAAAAAGTATAAACTTATTGGGCAGGTTTACTGTGTGCGTACACGACGCGAATAATACAAATAATATTAGAAGGTATAAACTTTAGTTATTGGGCAAATTTATTGTGTCGGACTAAAGGATTCAAATCGGACTCGAAAATATGTAGAATTGACCATTTTAAATTCTCTCTCTTCAAATAACTAATACTATGTTTGTTTATACCAAATTAATTGAATTATTAATCCCTCAGGGAAGAATCCATTAAATTGTAAATTTCATCTCCCCCTTGGATAACTTATTTCTCCTTCTGAATTATCTTTCCTTTCTTATTCACTAACCAATGAAACTCTTATCCCATAATTTATTTCATTTTAATCAAACAAGAACCAAATAATACAAACGTATAAATAATTGTATTTTTTATATTATAATATTAAAAACAAAAAATTAGTGAACAATTCAATTTATAAGCTATTTACAATTTTTTATATAAAATACAAAATCTTAACGAGTAAAGTCCATCATCATAAAAATTTTAACGCGCAAAATACTTTTAGGACAAAAATACTATAGAATAGATCAATATATATGTGCTTTTTAAAAACATGTATAAAAATACAAATAAATTTATCTATTTTTTATTGAAAGCACGTGTAAAGAATACAGATAAATTTATCTGTCTTATTAAAAATACATATAAAGAATACAAATAAATTTATATATTTATATTATTTGTGTTGATATGCAAACAAGTAAATTTATCTATTAGACATAAATTAAAAAATAAATAAATTTATCTATTTGCATATTAAACAGATAAATTTATCTATTTATTACAAATAAATTTTTCTATTTGTTATGCAAAACAGATAAATTTATTATAACAAAAAAATAAATTTATCTGTTTGCAGAATATTTTTGAAAAAAAAATTACGTAATTAAATCTTATGCGTTAAAATTTTTGTTAATAGATCTTACAAGTTAAAACTTATTTTTTTAAATCTTTAACTGAAATTCTCTATTAAAAAACACGTGAAACCGTATTATTTATCCTCCTATCCTCCCTACCTAATTTAATCCGATACATCTTGGCTTTCTTTACAAACATATTCTACTCTCTCTCTCTCTCTCTCTTTTTATAAAGAAAATGATATCTCATAGGAATACGTATTCTGTTTCAGCGCTTCATAACTAGCCATCCCGGCCCTGCATTCTTCAATCATTAACTTATGGGAAATTCCAGCAAGGGATAAGAAGGCAAACATGTATTGGAAAGGAACAGCTAGAATTGCAGTAATTAAGTTGGTCAGAGTCCCTTCCCTACATGTAATAATCTCCTAACCACAACTGCTGAGGTACAAAAAACCAAGGCCAGACAATCAATGACTTGAACAAATTGTGGTCAGGAGAAGCTGAAATCCAAGATCAATACGCTTTTGCTCATCTTCTTCATTGGATTGCATTCTTCAGATTTACAATTTGTACAAAGAAACCCAAAAAAAAGAGAGAGAATATGACGAAATTATATGTGCACACTTACGTGTCATCTTCTCTGCCTTGTAAAATGCTCTAGATCTTTGATTTGAGCTTTCAAAAACGAGTGCTCGTGTCGCATCTTTTCTAGCAGAGTCTCAATCGTGACCATCTCATCATTGAGATGGTGAATCCGCTTCTCCAGCCAAACCATCTTCATTTCGGGTATTCGTTCACTTGCACTGCAAGTGGCAGTGGGGTAATCTGCTTGGGGAATCGACTGGACTTGTTGAGGTCTAGTTAATAGCACGACTATACTTAGCTGCAGTGAAAAAGGAAACCAAAAACAAGTTTGTTTTCGCATATAAAGTTGTGCAATATAGAGAACTAAGAAGTAACGATAGTCGAGTGTTTTTGTGATTTCTGTAATGTTACAACAATCAGCTAACAGGGCACGAATGAAGGAAAAAATGAAATATAAATAGAAATTGTAAATTAATAGTCAACTTGTAATATTTGAAGAACAAGGAAGACCGATGTGATTTACATGAATAAAAAGAATATATCATATTATTCAGTACATGCAATAGTAGATAAGAACGGTGAGATTGCTATTAATGAAAATCCTAGGGAGAGAAAAAGAACTAAATTGACATGGAATGATGAAGTAAGAAACTGATGCCAAACCCAAAGAAGGAGAAGGGGAGAGAAGGAACACATAAGAGCCACAATCTTAATTCAAAAACACACTCAATATTATTAATTCCAAAACTGACGATTACACGAGTAGCCACCTTATTTATAAACTAACCCTATCATGAAAATATGTGTGTGTGTGTACGTGTGTGTATCTTAAATAATAATTTAAATGATTCATAAATAACTCTTAATAAATTAAATAACTACCTACAACGCTTATTAGACCAAGGACTTATTGACTTGTGCTGGTCCCTTAGGCTTAACTCGAGGCTTCCAAATAGGATAACGGCTCTTTAGTCAGTCAATAGCTACACTATCATTTCTCCTCAGCTGAAAAGAACTTCGACTCCAGTGAGTTATGAGCAGAACCAAGGATGCCAACAAAAGGAGGAAGACGACGAACCAATAGAGGTTTTTTTGTTTCAACTTGACAATACGTGAATCAGTGCACATGTGTGTACTTTGTCTTGCCACCAATAAAGGAATTAAATGTTGACAGGCCCAGCTTGCTCGACAGCACGATCCTGTATCCATATACGACCTAAGAGAATGTAGCAAAACTTAAGAAGTAGCACATCACATAGTACCGTCCCTTTAAGCTTTCCAAGAGTGAATGTCATGGAACAGTATTTATCAACCTTGACCTTGGTGTTGGTGATCTAGGCCACATGATTAGGCGCAAGATCGGGCTCAACCTTTAGACCCAATTTTTTCACAGCTTATTCTTCATATATAGCATTGGTGTTAACTCCCAGTGTCAATCACTAAAAACTAACAAATACAATCATTACACCTCACCCTGGTAGTGAAAATTTGGCCATGCCACAGAACTTCGGTCTGTTTGTGGTCCCTCTTGGTAGCAATGAGAAGAAGAATAATGGCCATAGTACCGTCTTGGAATTCTTTATTAGAGGGATCAACAGGATCAAGGGAGGCAACAATCTGATGATCAAGTTTCGTGTTCACAAACTCTTTTGCCTTGGCAGTTCTTCATTCTCTAGCATACCAACAGGATGGATAGGTGTATTAATGTTTGGCGAAGGGCACTCTCTAGCATGATGTTCAAACCCTTGGCAATTAAAATACTTGGACATGGTATTACCTCCAAATGTAGTCGGTGAGGAAGTGGGAGTAGCACATGGAGGACGCTTAGAGAACTTGCTATAAATGGGATCCACGAAAGCCCTCAAACTCCATGTAAAGGATTTTGCACGCATTGAAGCCTTTTTCTTGACCTCATCTTCTATATGAAGGGCTACTTGGATTGCATCTGCCATGAAGTACAATCTGCTAGCAGCTAAGCCACAAGAGATTTTGGGATTCATTTCCTAACGATAGATAGAGATCACGACATCTTCATTCCACAGGAACTCAGATCTAGTAACCAATCTGTAGAATAATTTGGTATACTCTTCAACTGACTTTCTTCCCTAGGCCATTTGAGTAAATTGTAGATGGGCTCGCTGCTTGTAACTTGGAGGCACAAAATAACAAGTCATTGCAATCTTCATATCGGTCCATGTACGAATAGATGCATAGTACTTTCGTTAATACCTTGTCCACCAAACTCTAGTTGTACCTTTCAATTTTGCTTTGGTAAAAAGTAATATTTTTCCTCAGTCATTTGATACCAACAGAAAAAACTCTTTGTATTGTGCAACCAATAAAGAAAACCTCTGGATCGTGACCCCCATTTACGTGTAGAACTTCCAACTTGACACCTCTGTCTACTTCAGTCAGTCGTGGATCCTCCGTCATCTGTTGGTTTACAAAAGGCTACAGTGGACAAGTATCAGAAGTCCCACTAATGGTAGCCTATTTCTTTCGTCAATCTTCTAAAAAGGTGGCAGCCATTTTGTCTAACATAGCTCCCGTCTGTGTTACATCTTCATTTGTCTACTTTTGAACTCTCTGCATTCCTTGCAATTCTTGATCTAGAGCCTCAACTTTGATGTTCAAACTAGCATTGGTAACCATGGTTATGGTTGATGGATTTTTATTTTTTGTTGGAGTTATGAGCTGGTGGAAGTTGGATCAAATTGAATTTGGGTCGAGTTTGGTTGAAGGTTGGGCTTAAGGAAAGGCGCAGCCCCGTTTAGGCTGTTTCTTTGGTGTGCTTTTTTTATGTGGGCATAGGTACACATCAATAAATAGCAATTGGGCTATGTCGGGTCGGGTTTTTCGTTAAACGGTGTCAAGTTATTTTGTGGGTCATTCTTCTCCCACAACTCTTCGCAGTGCGCGAAAGAGCAGGAGGCAGCTAGGGTTTTGGTTTTGTGACGACTCAGTGACGGTGAGGAAGGGGAGAGCTTGCTAGGGTTTCAGCAAGGAAGGGAGGGGTTAGGATTTTAGTGATGAGGGAGAGGTTTTCTAAGGTTTCAGCGAAGAGGAAGGAGGCGAGGGTTGATGAGATCAAATGAAGAGGGAGGCGTGAGGGTCGACGAGAGTTGGTCGGCAACATGTGGTGATGGTTGTCGATGGCTTGCGACACGAGAGGGTTCACTGTCTTGAGAGGGACGTAGATGGCGCTAATGGTTGCCGACAAGGTTCACTGTCTTGAGAGGGTTCCAGAATGTTAAAAAGTTGATTACGGTTTTGATAAGTTTGATCATGTAGTTGAGGGGGGCTGGCTGCCAGGTGGAGGGATGATGGCAAGAAGGTTAAGGGTTTGACCAGGGTTTGTGTTGAAGAAGAAGAGAGAGATTTGAAATCTTGAGCCTAAGGTCTGATACTGATTAATGTCGAACCCAAAGAAGGAGAAGGGGAGAGAAGGAACACACAAGGGTCATAGCCCTAATTTTGAAACGCACTAAATATTATTAACCCCAAAGCTAACGATTACATGAGTAGCCACCTTATTTATAAGATAACCCTAACATAAAAAGAAAATAATGAAGTATCCTAAATAATAACTTAAATGACTTACAAATAACTCCTCATAAATTCAATAACTACCAACGACACTTATTAGGCCAAAAGGACATATTAACTCACGCCGGACCCTTGGTCTTAACTTGATGCTTCCAAATAGGATAACAGCTCTCTAACCAGTCAACGGCTACGCCATTAGAAACGATTTAACTTATTAAATCTGATAGAGAAGAATGGAAAAAAGGTTTCATGTAGTCAATCCCAATTGATTGAGATACGCGGTTTAACTTGGTTTAGTTTGGTTTGATTTATAATAGCCAACTCAAATACAAAATGAAGCACAAAACATGGTGAAAATTAGATACTGGGAGGCTAACTTCACTCTTCCAGCAAATCTGTGGAGCACACGCTACGTGGCAAGCTGTATGACAGCTGATGCCGTAAAAGGGTTATAAAAATATTAAGCAATTCTCTAAACTATTTATGTAATTCTCATGTAAGTTTACAAGTGGAATTTATCTTCATATTAAAAAAGTGTCGGATAATTATATGTAAAACGATGGCACATCATCTTCCTAGTGATTCAAATTGTTACCAATCCATTAGAAGACAAACTGAATCACATCTCACATGCTACCTTTATTGGTAGTAAAATAAATTCTTGTTATTAAGCCACAACTCTATTTTTCACAGGGAACTCTCCTTTTAGGGTGTCCAGTCAGTTTTCCAGATGTTTATGGACGGCCATAGAGCCTAGAAAACAAGCTGAAGAGAATGACAAACTATTGAAATAATTAACTTAAATCCAATTACTTTCAAGGTAAATCTGAAAGATACATGTACAAGTTAAGAAGTAATAATACCTGCATCAGTAGAAGAATCATAGCAAGAATGATCACTAGAAGTAGTGGAGCTTGGCTTTGAGATTTCAAAGACATGTAGAATTTCCCCATGGATTCTATAAATGAAGATGGAAGTGAAGAAGAACCATTAGAAGTCCCTTGCAATGTATCACCAACCAGTTGGTTAACATCCTTAGACTCCGGCAATATCTGTGACATCCTCACATCACCTGCGCCCTTTGACCCTTCCAAAGGTTCCACAGTTTTTGCTTCCCTATCTTCCCGAACTTCACCATTCATAATGAAGTTGGTTGCAGGAGCTCTTGTTGCTTTAAGAAGAAGAGGTTCCCCAGTTTTTGCTTCCCTATCTTCTCGAACTTCACCATTCATAACAAAGTTGGCTGCAGGAGCTCGAAGAAGAAGAAGCAACATGAGAAACAATTCTATTATCAGTATCGACTAAAGCATGAAAAATATATTGAAGTAACAACTAGACTTTGGGCACGCATGATGCACATGCAACCTTTTTCTTAAATTTGCAAATTTTTCGTATTTTAAAAAACAAAAAATGTAAAAAATGATATACTTATAGATTTATGTGGAAAAAGAGTGAGAGTTATGATTAGGGGTGCACAAGAGACCCGAGAAACCCGAAAACTAAACCAATCCGACCTCTATGGGTTGGGTTGGTTCGGTTTTTACAACTAATTGGTTTGGTCCTAGGTTCCAAAAAAAGCAAACCGATAATATTAATTCTGTTCTTGGGTTAGTTTGAGATTAATCCGAATCAACCCGAAAACCGAATATATATATAGAAAGAAATAAAAAATATTAACCATTAGATTACATATATAATTATTGCGAGATTCATATAGAAAAAATAAAAAGTTTTTTAACTTTAGAAATTAGAAAAAAAAAGTCATTAGATTAGATAATTATTATTAATTGTTATTTATTTGTTATATGTCATTTATTTTTATGAATTTTTTTATTAAATATTTGTCATTTCTTTTACTAAATAGATTGTAAAATAATTATTTAAACTTTTATTTCA
>JAULJZ010110961.1:0-11543 GCA_032270985.1 Heliamphora pulchella
GGTCTTGAGATTATGGGTCATAGTGCAATTATAGTTCTTTAGTGGTGTGAACTGTAATTCAGTGTTTTATGAAAATTTCAGAAATCGCTGCATATCTTTTCATAATTGCAGAAACCTCTAGTAGAGGTCTGTGTTACACTGGAAGTCAAACTTATAATTACTCCCTAGGTCTCTACTGTAGCCCTATATATATTCGGGTAGGCTGAACCAGTTTTTGATGATTTTGATATCATTATTATGATATTATTTTTGTCTTTCAATACTTAAATATATCGGGGTTCTGTCGGTATGAGTTCTCGGAGAATCGTAGCTCACACTACGTTCGAGGATCGCGTAAGGGAATACAATAGAAGATCTGACTGGAGTTTTAACGCAGAATCAAGTCGTAGTTAAAGATTAGATCGACAAAAGGTATTCTTCCAAATTAACTTTGGTTGCACGGGTTTTATTTTGATCGTTCTTCGTCAAAAGTTTTATTTGGAACCCGTTTCGGCGTTTACCCGTCTAGTTAATTTTTTACTAAAAATCGTTTCCAAAAACAACGATCTTGGTTGTATTGCCTCCAACAAATTGGTATCAGAGCCGTTTTATTTTTTGTTTACGGTTATCGGGGTCGGATAGATTTAGAACTGTATTAACTTTATTTTGTAGACGTTCTAAATCCCGATTTTATGATCATCATTTATTTTTATGTTTGATTGAATACGTGGATGCTGATTTAATTATTTTTTGATGCTAATAGATAAAGTCAAACATGGTCACGTGTAGAATGACATCAAACGTGGTCATGTCTAGAATGATAAAGTCAAACTCAACGTAACGACCGGTGACCTCTAACTTGCAAGATCTACAAACTCGACTCAACACCACATTCCCACTGACTAGGGTCTCTACACTCAACATACTACCCAACGAGTCTGTCTCTAATCTCAATGTAGATGCAAAAGTAGAGAAAATAAAGGAATGTGATGCTCTTGTATCGATAAGAACACTGGCCCATGATCTATAAACTAAGAGAGTACCTCTGATCATGGATGGAGTAGCTACAGCATCGGGTACAACCAGTGCTTTGGAAGAACTAAGATCAATAAGGACATATGCTCTGCCCTGCAGTGCTCCAGCCTGTCCACCGTAACCCTAGACCACTGACTACCGTGATGACTGTACTGAGGCTCCCCCTTCTGCAAACCTAGACGTCTGAGCCCTAGGTTGTTGATAAGTCTATCGTCCCTATGTAAATGGAATAACTGGTGCCCCTATCGTACTTTGAACACTCCCTTCTCGGGGACCATTCCTACGAATGTGCCCAGGTTGACCACACCCAAATCAAACTGGTGGTTCTCTTCCCTACAACTGAACAGGTGCTGAACTTTGAATCTGGACCCCCAGCAGGCACTCAGGGGAACGATGCCCTGGCTGTCTGCATCGATAATAAATGAGCTCTCTCTGCTTCGGCCTTTCCGTTGAGGCCACTAAAGGTGCGGGTGTAGAAAACTATGACTAATACGACTCTGTAGGATAAGAACTCGGACCTGACGACCTGTGGCGCTTGCTCCTGCGCCCCTGAGAATGTGCACATCCTCCGTCCTGCTGACTCTTACTCTATCTGATCCTGTGCGTCTTGTTTAGGGTATCTTCCATGGTAATGACTGTCTCCACCAAGTCTGTAAAAATGGGCATCCTAAATGCCGCCACTCTATCTCGAATTACGGATCTTAAAACCCTTTCGAATCTCTTTGCACAAAACTCCTCTGTTGCCACAATCTCCTATGCAAACCGGGACAGGCTGGTAAAGTCGACCTCATACTGGACCACCATCATTGTCCCCTGAGTAAGAAAAAAGAAGTCCTCCCGGTAACGATCTCTCATGGTCTTAGGAAAGTACTTCTCCAGAAATACCTTTGTAAAAGCCTCCCAAGTGCCACCCACTGTAGTCCTAGAAAACTTTCACCATTCATGGGCACTCCCTCTCAGCTGGAATGCAACGAACGCAACCCTCAGATCATCCTCCACTATCTGAAGCGTATCCAGAATCCTGGTCACCAGCTCCAGCCATTATGTGGCTACCATGGGGTTGGAATCCCTAACAAAGGTAGCAGGGTCAAGACGTCAAAACTCGCAGATTGCGACCATCGCCCTCAGTTCGGGTATGCTCTCCCTTCCCCTAGCGGCCTCAGCCTGCTGCCGGATGGAACCTACCATCTCACGCAACAGGTCTACCCCGTCTACAAGTCGTTGGGGAACATTAGCATCCCCAACATCTAAGACTATAACATCCCTTCGGCCTAAACCACGGCCACGGCCTCCACCACGACCTCGTCCTCCCTGTGTGGACATAACTCTATACGAAAGCAACGTAACAATATAAGCTTTCATGCAACATGTTATTACTAACATAAAAGACATAATCATGCTAACACATAGCCATTTAAGATTATGTAAACACATCTCACATACCGAGGAGAACCTAACAAGAAAGACGCGTCAATTTAGATAATCTACTTAGATTCTTTACTAGAAAACACGTCGGCCAAACGCATTTCTAACTCGGTTTCCAAATTTGTTAATCCAAACACCCTGAGGCAAGACTAATCAATCATAAGGTCCAATCTCTATACTCACATATACACAAACTATCATGCTCAATAGGCTATCATGCTCATGTTATAAAAACGTTTAAACACATGCAGTCAAGCACACGCAATCATTCTCACAAGGTGATGCACCCTTTTCCATGGCTCTTAGGTATTCGAACCCAGAGCTCTGATACCAAATTGTCACGCTCCAAAATCTAGAGTCACATAAAAAGCCCACCAAACCACCATTTATAAAAAAAAATATAGGTTTTTACTTGTAAAACAATCAACCAAAAATACAGCATTTGGAATTAAAAGGAGTGCCCAAGGTTCATCTCTTAGTACAACATACATACATTTCTATACATGCATAATATATCGCCTCAAAGCTTACAAAACACGCCTCTAGAAACAGGCAATACTTGTAAGAATACATGATTCCATAACAAAAAGAAAAATTATACAAAAGTCTTCCGGCACCTCGAGCACTTCTAGATCACCTCTTTGTGATCACCTACACCTGAAAAAGGTTTTCACAAATCCCACTACGTGAACCGAAACCCAATAGAACAAACTATGATGCAGTAAAGCATGATTGCAATCACATAGCATAAAGTTGACTCAACCACATGAGCCTAAAAAAAGTTTTTCATCCTTGAAACCATGCATTTCAAACAATGTAAATAACGTTTAACAGCTAAAGAAAAATAGTAACAAAACGTTATTTTTCACTCAGATCACACAGTCGAGAAATGATTCCTATGTACCGACTCTGTCACACCCAGAACAGAGGTAACAACTATAGACTCCTGTCTATTACCCTAGTCCTGAATCATTTAAGACCTACTAGGTAATGACAAATTTTATACAAAGTCACAACAACGCTTGCCTCACACCGGGGCAACCACCTCTTTACGGGCTTAACCCGAGGGAACGAAGCACCCACTACCTCTTTACGAGTTTAACCCAAAGGAACAAAGCACCCAATCCACACATTGTCATAGCACATATAAGAAATTATTTAAAGATCAACAAGTAGCTCGACTACGAAATCCTTTAAAACTATACATCGATCGTGTATGAAAAGATCCAATGGCCATCTGCCATGTCATCCATTGATCATGGAGACTGAACAACATTTAAAACATGTTTCCATCATTTTTACCAAAACGTTTAAAAATCAGAGAATCAACCCCGAGGGTTAGCTCCAAACCTCCAAAACATGATTTTCACGACTTGTCACAAATCCTCCGTTTTCAAAATCACATTTTTGAAAACCACAAACATCCACACGTCCGTATCATATAATAAACCAAGAAAAAGCGTAAACATGCTTTTTATCCGAACAACATGGTTTAAACATAAAATACTATATTTAAAGTATTTTCAACCGGTAGAAAAGCGTATAATCGCACATAGCACCTTTTAAAGACAACATAGTCTAGGATCCTACCTCGATGAGTCAAAAACTCGACACCCAAAAATCGAACTTTGTAGAAACGAGATTTCGTCCGGATAGATGCCAAGCCCATGGTGAGGAAAGAAAGGATTCACTAACTGATCGTCAAAAATCAAGCCCGGGCTTACCAAAAATCTAGAGAGAAGGTGGAGCGTTTGGGTAGAAAAGAAAATATCTACAAAATATATAGGGCTGGATATTTATAGACCACGCCAAAACAGGGATCCAGTCGACTGGATGCCCCAATCCAGTCGACTAAAAGGCTACTGGATTCTTGAAAAAAACTCCACCGACTCAACCCGGTCGACTGACCTACCCAACTCAGTCGACTGAACCAACCCACTGTCGTCCTAGTTGATTGGATCATCCAGTCCAGTCGACTGGACGATGGAGAAAACAACCCTTTGCGAAAAAAATAAGTTTTATAGCCCCAAAGCTAACTAAACATGCCTTTTTAAAACCCGAGAAAGCGTAAAATACATATGTACATGCAATTCTATAACAATGAAGCATAAACAAACATATTGAATATATATATATATATATATATATATATATATATTGAAAAAGAAACGAAATTGGGTCTCACAACACTCCCCCCTTAAGGAATTTCACCCCCAAAATTTGCTACAAGGTTACAAGGCAAGCAACTATGGATATCTAGCACGAACCCCGGACTCAAGCTCCCACATCGCTTCCTCAACACCATGATGAAGCCACAGAACCTTGACATAAGCAATGGTCCTCCCTCTCAATACTTGCTCATTTGTGTACAGAATCTTCACAGGTTGCTCCTCATAAGTAATATCCTCATCCACTTGCAACTCAACCTAATCCAGAACATGTGACGGGTCAAGCTCATACTTCCAAGGCATGAAAATGTGAAATACGTTGTGCACAGACGCCAACTGAGGTGGTAAAGCTGGACGGTATGCTACCGCCCTAATCCTTTCAAGGATCTTAAATGGTCTAATAAAATGCGGTGATAGCTTCCCGCTACGGCCAAACCTCATCAAATCTTTACGTGGCGAGACTTTCAGAAACACGTGATCTTCCACCTCAAACTCCAACGGTCTTCTCCTCTGATCAGCATAGCTCTTCTGGCGACTCTGAGTGTTCACTAGATGTTGAAAAATCACAGCAATCGTCTTTGTAGTCTCCCGCACTAAGTCGGGTCTCAAGACTGTGGTCTCTCCTACATCTGTCCAACACACCGGTGACCTACATGGCCAATCATACAAAGTCTCATACGGTGCCATTCTAATACTGGATTGATAACTATTGTTGTATGCAAACTCTGCCAACGGTAGATGATCTTTCCAAGAACCCCAAAAATCAAGTACATAGGATCTCAACATATCCTCCAAAATTTGTATGATCCTCTTAGACTGACCATCCATCTGTGGGTGAAAAGTAGTGCTGAACGTCAAGCTTTTCCCCAAAGCAACCTAAAGACCCTGCCAAAAGCGCGATGTAAAGAGCGGGTTTCGATCAGAAACAATAGACACAGGTACTCCATGTAGCTGAACTATCTCACTAACATACAATCTACCCAATTTGTCCACCGAATCCATCACGCGAATGGGAATAAAGTGTGCAGACTTTGTCAACCTATCAACCACAACCCAAACAGCGTTGTATCCCCTGGGTGATCTAGGCAGTCCTAATATAAAATCCATCGTGATGTTCTCCCATTTCCATTCTGATATCGACAACGGCTGTAACAACCCTACTAGTCTCTAATGTTTCGCCTTTACCTGCTGACAAGTGAGGCACCTAGAAACGAACTGAATCACATCCCTCTTCATTCCCTTCCACCAGAACTGACGGCGCAGATCATGATACATCTTAGTGCCTCGTGGATGCACTGCAAGACAAGAATGATGAAAATCATGTAATACATTGGCATGGCACGACTCTGGTACAAATAATCTCCCTGCCAATCTCAAACTCTAATTCGGCCTCACAACCCTTCCCGTAGTGTCCTTTCCACTAGCAATACAGTCCCGTAACATCTAAGCCTCTTGATTTGTCTGCTGAACCTCTAGCACACGTGTAACCAACACAGGTCGTGAAACTGCTAAAAATAAGGTCACGCCTTTCCTTGTCTCCCAAGATATAGATCAAACTCTCCAACTTCTCCAAGCATGTCCCATTCTTGTATAGCCATAGAAGCTAACAAACCATGAGATCTCCTACTAAGAGCGTCAGCCACAACATTGGCCTTCCCCAGAAGGTACTGCAGTTCAAAGTAATAATCCTCCAACAACTCCATCCACCGTCGTTGGCGTAGATTCAGGTCTTTCTATGAAAACAAGTATTTCAAGCTCTTGTGATCGAAGAAAACCTCAAAATGCTCACCATAAAGATAGAGCCTCCATGCCTTCAAGGCAATAACCACGACTATCAACTCCAAATCATGTGTCGAATAGTTCTTCTCATGAGTCTTCAATTGCCAAGATTCGTAAGCCACAACCTTACCTCCCTGTATTAAAACACAACCCAGACCATCATGGGATGTATCACAATACACTGTATAACCCAAACCTCATTTTGAAATAACCAACACTAGTGCACTAGTCAACCTCTTCTTCAACTCTTGGAATGCCAACTCGCAGGACTTGCTCCAAACAAACATGACTCCATTTCGTGTAAGACGTGTCATCGGCGCGGTAAGTCTAGAAAAGTTCTTCACAATCGCCGGTAGTAGCCTGCTAGGCCCAAAAAGCTATGGATCTCAAAGACATTTGTTGGTCGTTCCCAGTCCATCACTGCATCAGTCTTCGAAGAATCCATTGATTCTCCATCTCTCGATACCATGTGTCCAAGAAATCTTACCTCGGACATCTAAAACTCACACTTCTCAAATTTAGCATACAAATGATGCTCTCTCAAAATCTGTAGAATAATACGCAGGTGTTCTTCGTGCATCTCCATTGTGGGTGAATAATACGCAGGTGAATAGATAAGAATATCATCCATAAACACAACCACAAAGCTGTCCAGATATGGATGAAAGATACGATTTATCAAACCCATAAACGTCGTAGGAGCGTTCATCAAACCGAACGGCATAACCAAAAACTCATAGTAACCATAACAAGTCCAAAAGATAGTCTTCGCTATGTCTTCATCCCAAATCCTCAACTGGTGGTACCCTGACCTCAAATCAATCTTTGAGAAGCAACTTGACCCCTTTAACTGATCAAACAAGTCATCAATCCTCAGCATAGGATACTTGTTCTTCACCGTTACCTAATTTAGCTTCCAGTAGTCAATACACAACCTCAAAGACCCGTCCTTTTTCTTAGCAAAAAGAGATAGAGCTCCCCACGGCGATATACTCGGACGTACAAACCCCTTATCAAATAACTCTTGAAGCTATATCTTGAGTTCTCATAACTCAGCCAGTGCAAAATGGTATGATGGCATAGAAATAGGAGCAGCTCCAGGAACCAGATCGATAGAAAACTCCACCTCACGACTCGGTGGCAACTAGAACAGATCGTTAAGAAAGACATCTAGGTAATCACAAACCACTGGGGGAAACTCCCCTCGAACCCCAACCATCTCATCCAATATGAGAGCAAAAAAGAGGAAACCCAGATGCCCTTAATTCCGAGCAACATCAGGCATAGTCACCAAACCCTCGTCCCGATCGCCCACGAAACAAAAGCAATCACCCTCCGGCATACAAATTGATACCCTCTATTGATTGCAATCTATACAGGCATAATAGGTGATCAGCCAATCCATCCATAGGATGACATCAAATGTGGTCATGTCTAGAATGATAAAGTCAAACTCTAGGGAACGACCGGCGACCTCCAACTTATAAGATCTACAAACTCGACTCAACACCACATTCCCACTGACCGGGGTCTCTACACTCAACATACTACCCAACAAGTCTGTCTCTAATCCCAATGCAGATGCAAAAGTAGAGGAAATAAAGAAATGCGATGCTCCTATGTCGATAAGAACACTGGCTCATGATCTATATACTAAGAGAGTACCTCTGATCATAGATGGAGTAGCTGCAGCATCGAGCACAACCAGTGCTTTGGAAGAACTGGGATCAGTAAGGACATATGCTCTGCCCTACGGTGCACTAGTTTGTCCACCGTAACACTGGACCGCTGACTACCGTACTGATTGTATTGAGGTGCCCCCTTCTACAAACCTAGACGTCTGAGCCCTAGGTTACTGATAAGTCTGTCATCCCTGTGCAGATGAAACAACTGGTGCTCTTGTTGTACATTGAACACTCCCTCCTTGGGGATAGTTCCTACGAATGTGCCTAGACTGACCGCGCCCAAAACATATTGGTGGCTCTCTTCCCTATGACTGAACAAGTGTTGAACTCTAAACCTAGCCCCTTAGCGGGCACTCAGGTGAACGATGCCCTAGCTATCTGCATCAATAATAAATGATCTCTCTCTGCTTTAGCCTTCCTGTTGAGGCCGTTGAAGGTGCGGGTGTAGAAAACTGTGGCTGATACGACCCTGTAGGATAAGAACTCAAACCAGACGGCCTGTGGCTCTTGCTCCTGTGCCCCTAAGACTATGCACGTCCCCCATCTTGCTGACTCCTACTCTCTCTGACCCTGTGCATCTCGTTCAGGGTATCTTCCATGGTAATGGCTATCTCCACCAAGTTTGTAAAGACGCGCATCCTAAATGCCGCCACTCTATCTCGAATTGCTGGTCTTAAACCCCTTTCGAATCTCTTCGCACGAAACTCCTCTATTGCCACAATCTCCTATGCAAATCGGGATAGGTTGGTAAACTCGGCCTCATACTGGACTACCATCATCATCCCCTGAGTAAGAAAAAGGAAGTCCTCCCAGTAACGATCTCTCGTGGTCTCAAGAAAGTACTTCTCCAAAAATACCTTTGTAAAAGCCTCCCAAGTGCCTCCCACTGTAGTCCTGACAAACTTTCACCATTCATGGGCACTATCTATTGCATATCTAGAATCCGGGTCACCAATTCCAACCATCTTGTGGCTACCGTAGGTTTGGGATTCCCGGCAAAGGTAGGAGGGTTAAGACATCGAAACTCGCGTATTGCGACTGTCGCCCTCAGTTCGGGTATGCTCTCCCTTCCCCTAGCGACCTCGGCTAGCTACTGAATAAATCTTACCATCTCACGCAGCAGGTCTACCCTGTCTGCAGGTCCTTGGGGAGCATTAACATCCCCAATATCTGGGATTAGAACATCCCTTCAGCCTAAACCATGGCCACGGCCTTGACCACGGCCTTGTCCTCCCCGCGTGGACATAACTCTATATGAAAGCAACATAACAATATAAGATTTCATACAACATGTTATTACTAACATAAAAGACATAATCATACTAACACATAGCCATTCAAGATTATGTAAACACATCTCACATACCGAGGAGAACCTGACAAGAAAGACGCATCAATTTGGATAACCTACTTAGATTCTTTGGTAGAAAACACGTCGGCTAAACGCATTTCTAACTCGGTTTCCAAATTTGTTAATCTAAATGCCCTTAGGCAAGACTAATCAATCCTAAGATCCAACCTCCATACTCACGTATACACAAACTATCATGCTCAACAGGCTATCATGCTCATGTTATAAAAATGCTTAAACACATGCA
The DNA here is from genome assembly GCA_032270985.1 of Heliamphora pulchella. Lineage (NCBI taxonomy): Eukaryota > Viridiplantae > Streptophyta > Magnoliopsida > Ericales > Sarraceniaceae > Heliamphora > Heliamphora pulchella. Next base: position 9,670 of record JAULJZ010110961.1, read on the forward strand.
ATCAAGCACACGCAATCATCCTTACAAGGTGATGCACCATCTTTCCATGGCTCTTAGGTATTCGAATCCAGAGCTCTGATACCAAGTTGTCACACTTCAAAATTCAGGGTCACGTAAAAAGCCCACCAAACAACCATTTATAAAAAAAATATAGGTTTTTACTTGTAAAATAATCAACCAAAAATACAGCATTTGAAATTAAAAAGAGTACCCAAGGTTCATCTCTCAGTACAACATACATACTTTTTCATACATGCATAATATATCGCCTCAAGACTTACAAAACACGCCTTAAGAAACAGGCAATACATGTAAGAATACATGATTGCATAACAAAAAGGAAAACTATACAAAAGTTTTCCGCCACCTCGAGCACTTTTAGATCATCTCAGCGTGATCACTTACACCTGAAAAAGGTTTTTACAAATCCCATTACGTGAGCTAAAACCCAATAAAACAAACTATGACGCAGTAAAGCAAGATAAGCAATCACATAGCATAAAGTTGACTCAACCACATGAGCTTAAAAAAAGTTTTTCATCCTTGAAACCATGTATTTCAAACAATGCAAATAACGTTTAACAGTTAAAGAAAAACAATAACAAAACGTTACGTTTCACTCAGATCATACAGCCGAGAAATTATTCCTATATGTCAACTCTGTCACACCCGGAACAGAGGTGACAACTATAGACTTTTGTCCATTACCCTAGTCCTAAATCATTTAAGACCTGCTAGGTAATGACAAGTTCTATACGGAGTCACAATAACGCTCGCCTCACACCTGGGCAACCACCTCTTTATGGGCTTAACCCGAGGGAACGAAGCACCCACCACCTCTTTACGGGCTTAACCTGAGGGAACGAAGCACCCACTCCACACACTGTCACGGCACATCTAATAAATCATTTAAAAACCAACACATAGCTCGAGTACGAAAACCTTTAAAACTATACATCAATTGTGTATAAAAAGATCCAATGGCCATCCGCCATGCCATCCATTGATCATGGAGACCAAACAACATTTAAAACATGTTTCCACCGTTTTTATCAAAATGTTTAAAAATCTTAGACTCAACCTCGAGGGTTAGGTCCAAACCTCTAAAACATGATTTTCATGACTTTTCACAAATCCTCCGTTTTCAAAATCACTTTTTTGAAAACCACGGACATCCATACGTTCGTATCATGTAATAAACCAAGAAAAAGAGTAAACATGCTTTTTATCCGAACAAAAAGCTTTAAACATAAGACACAATATTTAAAGCATTTTCAACTGCTAGAAAAAAGTATAATCACACGTAGCACCCTTTAAAGACAACATAGTCTAGAATCCTACCTCGATGAGTTTAAAACTCGACGCCCGAAAATCGAACTTCATCAAAATGAGATTTCATCTGGATAGATGCGAAACCCACGGCGAGGGAAGCAAGGATCCACTAAATGATTGTCAATAACCAAGCCCTGGCTCACCAAAAATCTAGAGAAAAGGTGGCGGGTTTGGGTAGAAAAGAAAATATCTACAAAATATCTAGGGATGGATATTTATAGACTACGCCAAAATCTAGTCGACTGGATGCCCCAATCTAGTCGACTGAAAGGCTACTGGATTTTTGAAAAAAACTCCACCAACTCAACCCAGTAGACTAACCTACCCAACTCAGTCAACTGAACTAACCCACTGTCGACCCAGTCTACTGGATCATTCAATCCAGTCGACTGGGTCATCCAGTCGACTAGAAAACAACCCTTTGTGAAAAAAAAATAGGTTTTACAGCCCCAAAACTAACCAAACATGCCTTTCTGAAACTTGAGAAAGCGTAAAACACATATGTGCATACTGTTCTACAACAATAAAGCATAAACAAACAC
>JAULJZ010110972.1:0-11543 GCA_032270985.1 Heliamphora pulchella
TAAGTGTTTGAACCTTTTGAGATAAAAGTCATTTTTTTTTGCTAAGGTGTCAACTTTGATTGTTCAAAATGTGTTAATACTTTCATTTTAAAAATATAAAATATTATCCATTTAAAATCATTTATTCTTAGAAAATAAATTATAAAAATCATCAAAATCAAATTAAAAAACCCTTGGGCTAACAAATAATGTGACGCCTTGAATTTTGGGTCACATCCAGAGCATCAAAAATACTAAAGGTGTGAAAACAAAATGGAAAGATACCATACATTTAAAAGAAAAGGTACTACCGAGTTTTATTATTATATTCTAAAGAGAAAAGTTGTTTGAACAAACAGCGGGGTCCTGATTACTAAGGGGTACAAACTGAGACGAATACCGGTCTGAATGAAAAACTTAGGCTCACGAGAGCCACGGTTCCACAACTTCGTCACCAAACTCATCGGCAGCCTCGACCGACTTGTCAAAACCTAGCATAAAACGCCATGAGTCGCCATGAGCTGCGACGCCTAAAGAAACCAAACACATATATAGGTATTTAATGCAAATAACATGCAAGCAAATCACTGAGCATCAATATACAACATGCATGATTAGATTCATAAAGATGATTTCATTTAATTACTATGGTTATTTTAAACTAGATTATTCGAGGTTCAACTGATCAGGAGAACCACCCAATCAACAAGCATAGATCAAGTCTACCAACCGATATCTAATTCTCCTTCAGCCACAGTGATGATTGCGTAGTCGAAATACTTATCCAACAAGGTCTTCCAAGGGGCAAGGGCATGGGTATCACCACATCAGGCCATCGAATCCCATGTCATGATCTAGTACATGATCCACACAAACAGCTTGACCCCGATCAACCAACACGAACCAAGTTTAACAATCGATGGCCAGCCCTCCTTCAGCCACAATGTTGATTTCCTGGTCGAACTACTTATCCAACAGGATCATCCAAGGGGTAAGGGCGTGAGTATGACCACATCGGGCCATCGAATCTTAGGTCAAGATCTAGTGTGTGATCAACGAATTCACCACCATCATACGATACCATGATGTTCCCATAAGCTATATTCTCGTTTGCGTTGCTCCTATACGCCACATTCCCATACGTACGCATCTAGCAGTACACGGCTCAAGACGCAAGACGGCTCAAAATAAAGCACAACTCAAGATATAGCACGACTCAAGACATCCATGGGCCCAAAACCAAACATACCACATCATTAATCTTTAAAAGTTACCAAATTATAACGCGCGATCCCCATAACCCAAAATCCATGAATGTGAACATACAACCCATGGTATAAGATAACAATTTTTCATTTTGATGGGAATATTGTATGCATAGGGTGAAACTTAGCATGCGTACACTCAAATTCTTCATCAAGTCATGATTCATATACTTATATTCCATGTAAGCATGACAAATACAACAACTAATAAATCTAATAAATGAACCTGCAATACTTAATTATTTTAGCTTCAACAATATGAATTCACAATCAATTGCATATAAATAATTAGCATGGCATGGTAAAAACACAACAATAACCACATTAAAGATCACCTTAATATCCAAAGAACCAAGAATCAAAACAAAAACAACAAATTCAGCCTCTGTAATAGGGGTTTAAAAATACCAAAACCTTATTAAAAATACTAAAAATTTGTAGGTAGCTAATTTAGAATATAATCTACAACTTTTATAAAGAAAACTTTTCTTGGTTCTCCCTCTAAGACCGAGTTTTTGGTTAAAAAAAGTGTGACATATCTGGTCTATCTTAAAAATAGAAGACATATTTTGTCACCAAATTTAAAAATTCAAACAATGCCTTTATTCATATTTACAATTTTTGATGATTTTTGAAGAAATAGATATGGATGTTAAAAAGATTTGAGACTTGACCTTGATTAAAAAAAATCTCTATGGTTTAGGAGAAAATAATTTTTGATTACTGAGTAACCAGATTTGACACATCTGGAGAGAAATAACACAAATTCTTCTATACTTAAGCTTTTTGAGCTATTCTAGTGGAGTCAGAAAGATAAGGCAAAAATTTAACTTTTTCTACTAGTTTCGTGCAAAAAATCGATTATCTACTAAAAATGGCACTATTTCAAAGTTCACTGTTCAAAATAGTGTTTTTGTCATTTTGGAATAAAAATTTTAAAAATATGAAAAATATGTAAACAAGTCTTATATGAATTCGTGCATGTAAGGGACATAAATATTAGGCTATGGAAATATTTAGAGGTCTTTGAGATGAGTTTATACCTAGAAATAAAATTGCACAATCGCAGAAATTACAATAGGATTTCATATGATAGATTCAAAAAAAATCACATGCAAGGCTCTTTGACCCTTAATCCTTCCCTGCATGGTTCTATCCCTCATATATATGGTTTATATATGAGTTATAGATCATTTTTGAAGATCAAGACTCAAGATAAAAGAAATTTTAATGAGAAAATAGAAAAAGAACCACATTTGAGTCCATGCCATCATTCCATGGGAGAGAAATGGAGCATGCACCCTTATGAGTTTTAGAGCCAAAGTGTAAGGGCTCGGTTCTAGATCACCTGATTAGCAACAATAAACCGGCAGAACTATCGACTTAGGGTTACGACAAGATTATGAATTCTAAAGAACTAAACCTAACGTCGAATTTCGAAATCGAAACCCAAATGCAGACAAATAACCTTTTTACCCTAAGAATTACTAAATTGTCCTAAAAATAATAAAATCTAGGACCCTAAAATTTTATAGAATAATAAATTTTAATTTAGCCAAAACAAAGGAGAAATTACAGAAAAAATCCAAAATGAACTCATGTGCAATTTTAGCCCTACCTTTTTAACTAAAATAAGAAAATTATATATATATATATATATACACACACATATATATATATATATATAAGACCAAAAATTAACTCCCTTCTCCGAATTGCCTAGGGGTGTACCAAGTGTCCAATTTTCATTTTATGTAATAATAAAATACATGATGCTTTATATATATACATATTAAAAGAATCGAAAATGCTATCATTACATACATATACATATTTATACACACTATAATATAATAATGAAAATCTTGTAAGAATAAGAATATTTTAATATAAACCTAGTACACCAACTCTCAATTAAATATCAAATTGATACATATTTACAAAAAGGCATAATTTAACCTATGTTTCAACACCTAAATAATTAAATGTTGCCATAATTCTTATAAATTATAAAAATAGTGTATTAATCATAAAATTATTAATTTAAACCTAGTCCGTAGATAAAGTGTAAGGACCGGCTCCTTTTTATTTTGAGGATTAATTAAAATTTGTTTTGAGACTTTCGGTGAAAAGTAAAAAGGCGTTTTATTTCGAAAAAGAATTGAAATTTGATGATGATAACGATTGATAATGGTAATTATATACTTGATAATGCGTGAAAACAATAATTGTGGATCATTTGAATGGGTTTGGGGGTGCTTGGTCTGAAATTTGAACCCCATACATATCTTTTGTTCGGAGTATCTACAGTGGGTGACTGCTCGAGCGGTCCCTAGTCCGCTCAAGCAGATCGTCGGTAGACAGCTTTTTAAAAGTGCGAGTTGAGCTTTTTTTTCATTCTTCTCTTCTCCTTCTCGCTCTAAGCTCTAAGTAAAAGCCCTATAATAAGATTTTGAGCCTCTTTGAGCTCCTTTTGCTCCATTTATGGGTTCCTCTTGCTCCATTTATGGGTTCCTCTTGCTTCCCTCTTGATTATACATTCGTTGGAGGTTGAAGCTATGCGTTAAAAACTCGTTTCTCACTGTTCAGTTGGAGGTTGTTAAAGTTTGCTTCATATGGATTTGTCACCTAAGAGATAGAATCTATGACTATTGTTGAACAATACATGTACATGAGTTGTATATTCGTTGGATTTACTTAAAAGCATGAGAAATTTATATTTTTGGAACCCTAGACTAAGGTTTGAGGTTAAAACATGTTGAATCATGAATTTATGGATGATTTGTGTTAAATCTATCATATTTGTATTGCTGGAGAACCGTTAACTTTGTAAAATGGAAAGTTAGGGTTTGATTTGGATTTAAACCTTGAAAATTGGGGATTTTTTGGGTTGGTGGACTTAAATACCGAAATTGATTAAAATTCTGATAAATTTAGGGTTGTGTTAACCTTGTTGTGTATAAATTCCATGAATTTTAAAAAAATATGAAAAACTAGAAAATCGTGGGTTGGGATTCTTGAACAAATCATGCAAATCCTTATGAAATATGAGAACCATGAGATATGCTTTCACAAAGTTGGCACTGGATCCCGTGCCTTTTTGATTGTATAAAACAGTAGCGGTACGTAATCAAGCGAAGTGGTTAACTTTCACAACTAGGTTTTTTTGATGTCTCTAGAGTTTACGTTGTCTAAAAAGTCTACTCCTTGGATTTCCCAATGTGGATTCCTTTTGTTGGTCTCGTAGGCGGGAGTTGGGTTTGATCACATGCATAACATTTATCGTCATTGTCTATGAATTTTCTTTTTTGTAGCTAAGTCTACAATTTTCCATATTAATTGACAGTGCAATCTTGATTCATTATGATTTACGATTTAGCTGAATTTTGATTTGGGTTGGACTAGTAGAATTTTAGGGATTTTTTTAAGGTTTCGGCTCATGGCGTCTATGCCACAAATGGTGAAGTGGAATACCATATCGAAGAGGATTTTGCTGAAGAATGTGAGTATCAGGCGCAGCAGGATGTCTGAGTTGTTTAAGAAGAAATTCAATCCAAGTCCTTGGCCTTTCTAAGTTGTCTTTCTTTTAAGTACTCATTGAATAATTCTCTTATTTCTACAAATTCTAATTTTGGATGACTGTAATACTAAGTTAATTGTGGTTGGTTTTGAGATAACATTTTTAATTATGATTGCAATATTTTAATTATGTATGAATGTTGCGGTAGCATAATCCCTATTTTACGTATGTATGTCTTGATGTTCTCGAAGTTGGGGCGCCACACAAAGAATGCTTTGAGAGGTAAAATACAGATATATGTGAGAGGTTTCTACCTTAATTATGTGCCGAAATGTTGAAAATACAATGGGTTGGTGGAGAACTTCCGTTGTTGAAGACAAAAGCACCCTGGTTGGTTATCGTACCATATCAAAATAAATATTTAAAATCCTAAAATCAACTATTATTTGGTACAATAGTGGTTAAGTTCAAGTATCGTTTCTCATGAACTATAGAACTAAATTACAATTTTACAATTTAAAATATTATCCGATTCTCTTTTATAAAAAGGTTTGTTTAGTTTAATCTAAAAATTTGAAATTAAATTAAATAGAAAGCAAAAGATTTTATTTAAATGGGAGAGAAAGATATCTCAAGGATTTGAATCCACCCTAACTAGTATTTTAGTTTCAGATTCTATTTCATTTAAGCGATTCAATTCAATCCGGTCACGACTACAAGACTGACACGGATTAGCAAAAGGATAAGGTCGAATTTAGACCTGACATATCCTATCTTAGACGTGGCACGCATCGTCCGAGTGATCCCGGTACGGCCCGTCCTATCCGAGTATAAAATATCTCACATTTGGATAAGAACAAGAACATATAACAGTTGCATGATCTCGTTATTACAATCACACAAAGTAAAAACGAAAACTAGATAATTAAATTAAAAGCTCATTGATCAAACGTCAACATCTCAAAATCATACAACGAATTGAATCCGAATAGAAAAGAAATAGAAATCTAAACTAATTATAAAATACCGACTAGGGGTTCATCATCCCCTAGGAAGATGAAGATTAGCTACTCATGTTACGGTTCGAATTCATAAAGAGTTGAAGCATAACTGGTTTTCAGGCCTCTGTTTTCGTCTTCCCATCACTTTTTGAGCCTCTAGAGTCGTCTCTAAATGAGTCTTCAATCTGATTTTTGAAGATATGGAATGATTTAAATAATTCCCCCAGGCCTTGTACATATAGTAGTGATCCACGCCCCTTGTTGCAGTATTTTAATCAAACTGTGACTGCTATGTTCCGTCTGAATGGTTTTCCAACAATAGCTTTTCTATTCTGACATCCATATTTTAGTTCATATGAAAACCATTCTGGTCAATATCCATCCGGAAGCCCATGTTTCCGTCCGAATGAAATTTCGCAAAGACGCGATTCCTCTGTTGTCCCAATTTCAATCGAGCGTATCTCCTTTATCTAAACTCTGAATAGGGTCATTCTTGTATCCTAATTGAAGCCTCGAAAGTCTATTTTCTAATGGTTTTAGCCTCGTGTCAAAATTCTTTTTGTACAAAAAATTATAACCAAAATAATGAAAGTATGTCAAATTTTTTTACATATTTTTCGCATAATTTTTGCCAAACTTCTTTTGAAATATTATTTTCTTCACCATTGAACCTTTTACCAAATTTCTTAAACTTTGAACTATTATCACTTATGGTCCCGGGTCTTTGGGCCTCGAAATGTAACCGGAATAATGCTATTTTGATCATTTAGCTCCTACATTGGAATTATTGACCTTTGATAGTTTTTAATCCATTCTAGTTTATTTTTCTACCATCTCGCTTCTTCTAATGTTAACACTAAAACACTACTAAAACATATTAGTAAATATATAATCAAGACTTAGCGAAGCATACTTTGTAGGACCGATCACACCCCATCCTTCTTTTTCTTTTCTTCTTTCCTCTCTCTCTCAAAGTTTTTTCTTTATTTTTCTCTAAGTTTTCGGCAATGGTGAGGGGGAAGGGGGATGAATATGGCTGAAATGTATAGTGTGGTTTGTATGGAGATGGAGAGGCCATGATGTTGTTATGGTGTAAAAAAAAGAAGTAATGCATGGACATGCATTTGGCCTTGAAAAGACCAAGTGTGGGTTACTTGTGTGGGTGGTGAAGATGGCTAGCCAAGGAATAATTATGGAGCTGAAAATCTGATTTTATATGTATATAATAGTATTAAAATGGTCCAAGAGGGTATAATTATATCACATTGCTAAAAAAAATACTTAAAATAAAAAAAATAATCAATTTTTCTTGTGAATTATATTTAATTATTAAAATTATAGTTGGTATATTATATCTATAGTTTAAAATTATTTTTTTATAATATTTAAATACATACACATAAGTGACATATGTCAAAATAAATCTTTTTACAAGAATTTTTAAAATAAGCTTTTTAATTGAAAACTAGTATGTATAACTTTTATTATTTAAATTGAGCTATATAAACATATTATTTTAAAATTCTTGTTTTTTATAATATATATATATATATATATATTGTTTGGCTTAAAGATGAATTGATTGGGCCAACTAGAATTTTGAGTTAAATGAGCTTCGATCAATATATACAAAAAAGGTCATGATGAAAAACGATTCAAATCGAACGTGAATAGACGAAATTGAATTTTGAATATTACACACACACACACATATATATATATATATATATATATATATATAAAGAATTAAAACAAATAGGCAATCACGTAAGCAAGTATATTTATAATTTATTAGTATTTTAACTTCTTTGTTGTTATTATTATTCGAAAACTCGGGTTGTTACAAATAAGAGTTGATACTCTATGTTTATGACTGTTTTGGTTATTTGCTCAGCATAGGAGTTTTTTTTAGAGTTGTATATTAAAAATTAAGTTTTGAATTTTTGTATTTAATTTTATTTATTTATTAATAAAATTAGTTTTTATGAGAATTTTCATGAGCAAATATATACATTTTATTATTTATTTAATATTGTAAATGATTATTTTTTATTTTATATAGTATTTAACTTGGTGTGTAAAATTTGACTAACACACAGAAAATCAGATTATTAGTTATTGTAGAATATAATTTTTTTGGTTCACAGTCTTAGAAGGAACTCGACACACTATCGGTATGACTGTAGCATAATATTTTAGTAGATCTGTTTTGATTACGAGGAACAGTAATTATTTCGACAATTGTTCTAACTCATTGTAATAGTACACTTTATGTGTATTGAATAGAACGGCATTAGGTAATAAATTTTATACTAACTATATAAATTAATTCACATCTCATTATTATTATGAGTGTTTATACTCTTAATTTTGAAATAATTATTATACACGTGTATTTAATATTTGTTATTTTGATTCATTAGAGGGTGCGATCTTTAATGGGTCAATAATCCTGGTGAGTTGGACAGCGATATTAATTATATGGTGCATATTAATTACTGATGGAATTCACGTCCTAAAATATTAGGATTGATGATACCCTCTTAAGAAAACTTATAAGATTTAACCGTGCCAAACTCTATAGGTGGATTTTATAATCCGGCATGTCAAATAAGTTAAGCAAAAGGTCTTAAGAATTTTTTAAAGAAACCGATTAAATAAAAATGATAGCAATTTAATTTAATTGACGGGTATCTATAATCTTAACGTGAAAAAGAATAGATAAGCATTTACTAACATGAGTTAAATTAATTCAGTTTTGAGAATAAGGCTCAGTGTGGAATTATAATTTTTTAGTAAAAAAATTATAATTTATATTTATATGAAATTACACCTGGGTGGAGGTAGGATTTTACAATTACATTAGGAACCATTATCTTATTTACTCTATAAGTCCATGTTGTATCATATAAAAATGCTGTTATAAACCCTGGCCACATAATTCAGTACATCTATTTTCAACACTAGGGTTTTCACGTTTTTTGTGAAAACTAAGTGCAACCAGTTAGGACTTGACGAACACGAAGAATATAACCTCACACTATAATCGTGTTCTTAGCATTCGAAAATACAATAAAAGATTTGATTAGATAATAGATTGCCAAGCAATAACCGCAATGATCTATAGATTAAAATGTATTGCAGAAAATGAAACTAAATTAGACGGATTTCGAATGTATAATTCTTTTTTGACTTTTAGGAGAAATACTATGTTTATATTTTGATTGTTTGATATCAAAAAATTTTAATCTAGAACCTATTTTGACCCGTTCAGATTTTTTTTTGATTTGATTCATATACTATATCAAAGGATCTTGAGTTATTGGTCTAACAATTTTGTCATTGGAGGTTTGAGCTCTGCCTCGCTTACGAGGAAATGAGTTGCGTTTCACATAGGCCAGGTGAGAGTGCTTAGATATTATAGTGAACTTGAATGCATGAGATATCTTTCTTAAATTGTTTCTACATTTATGTTTTAAAGCATGAATTTGGTGAATAATAGCCTATGAATTTTTACTTTCAAATGAAATATTCGTCCATGTGGTATCTATTTTTTAAAGCATGTGCTTGAAGAATAAATAATTCTAACGAAATACTTTTATATGAAATAAAAGTATATTTTTATTTCAAAATGTCAAGTTATTGTAGGTATCCAGCTTTGCGTGGTTGGCCCTATATGGGTGTAAGTACCTTTAAATGGGGAGATGCCCAAAAAGGGGCGTGTTTACCTACAAAGACATTGCGAGTTATAAGTCACGAGTAATGCACATACCATTTGTGCTTGAAGAGTTATTCTTATTCCATCACGTGTATATCTGTGTATTAAGAATTGAAATTGTGATACCGTCGAAACTCCTAATCGTGAGGTAGACGATTACTTGGTCACTATTGAATATAGATTGTGTGTGAGAGAAATGATTATAATGAGTTGTTTTGTTGTCATGTAATTATAAGACATTTCATGTTGGAGACTAAATAAGTTTGGTTTTTGAGTTGTGTTCATTTGGTAACTAGTTTTAAGCTCGAATTTTAATTTTTTTGCTTAAAACTTAAAAAGTTAAAAAATCTCATTTGACAAGCCTAAAACTTTTAGCCTTTTAGTTTTTTTGTTTTTTTACACAATTTTTTATATATATTTTAGAAATATTATAACTTATATTAAACACATTTATTTTTTATAATAAATATATATTTAAAATTTACTTGTCAAAATCAAATTATACAAGATCTATATTGAATATAAACTTATTAAAAAAATAAATTTTTAAAAATTATAATAACTTTAAATCAAGTATTTTATCTTTTTCCTTAAAGTTCACTTTAAATTGGACCTTTTATTTTATTATCTTTTTACTTAAAATTACTTTTTACAAAATAATTTTTTTATTAATTTAACTTAAAACGACTTAAAAAAAAAAGTCTAATTTAAAGCACGAACGAGGCCTTAATATAATTTCATTTTGCCGTGTACGCCTCTCCGCCTCGGTTCGAACGAGAATCGAAACGCTCTTGGGCCAGTTCTCTCTCTCTCTCTCTCTCTCTGCTCACAATCTCCGCCTCCCGTTTCCTATCTCTCTTCCGCCCCCTCTACTCTCCCTCTCTCTCTCTCTCTCTCTCTCTCTCTTCCTGTGTTCTATCCGGTTGGTTCTCAGATTATTCAGATTTGTAGGGCTTCAATTTCTAGGGTTTGTTATCGTATTCATTGTTACGGGTAAGCGATCGTGCTTGAAGTTTCGTGATCTCGGTCTGATTCAGCATTGAGACTGTTAACCTTTTGTTTATAGGTTTTAATTTGATCGGAGGCCATGTCGTCTGTGAACAAATCGATCAAATACGGTCTCGGTGGGAAGGTTTCCGACGATTGTGAACCGCCTTCGAACAATCTCTGGGTTGGAAACTTGTCGTTCGATGTGACGGATTCCGATCTAATGAATTTGTTCTCAAAACATGGCCCGGTTGATAGTATCACTACATACGCTTCGAGGAGTTACGCTTTTGTGTACTTCAAACGTGTAGAGGACGCCAAGGCGGCACGGGAGGCTCTCCGAGGGACGTATCTTCGTGGAAATTCATTGAAGATAGAGTTTGCTAAACCGGTTTGTTATGCTCTTCGTGCCTCTTTAGATTTTACTGAGCCTAGTTAATTTTTTGGCTCATTTGTTGCTTTTCAATGGATTTGATGAAATTAGTTGTTGCGTGTCCTTAAACAGTGAATCTGTACTTTCTGAATACGAGATGTTTGGTTTTTGGTGTTATGGTTCTGGAGATTCGGAATGGATGTCCTAAATTGGTCGGGCAAAGTTCAGGCTGAAAAAATCGGCAGTAATATTTGGAATTGGAATTTTGCATTAGCTCGCTATCTATTTTGTTTCTCATGAAAATGGGTGAGTAAGGAATCGGTGGAAATGGATCCACTATAATAAAACTAAGTGGACATACACATTCTTAATCGATGTGGGATTTCACAATTAGGATTCATCCCCCAGTCTTTTAAGGTGAATTTGAAAGATAATCTGATATATAATTCCCCAAACGAACCTCAAATGCCATTTTTACCACATGCATTATGCCTTCATAGCAGTTTTGAACTACCACACTCTCCAAATTGAAGTCGCTCAACCTTCAGTGGTGCAAAAATTAGCAGGTGGAAAAAATGAGGCAACAGCTAGGAATTAAGTTATATGCATATGGAATAACATAATTGTTGGATTTTTCATTAAATGACACCAAAGAATGGATGGTATCCAATCAGGGGCGGTCCACTGACTTCGCCGGGGG
>JAULJZ010110983.1:0-11542 GCA_032270985.1 Heliamphora pulchella
TGGCTGAATCTTTTACTGCTCGATTCATAACCAAGAGTAAACAGCCGAAGAACTTTGATACACTATTGTCCCTACGAAAGAACGATGGAGAGACAATTCGAGAATATGCTCGGCGATATTGGAAAACCTACAACGAGATAGAAGATTGCAGCGAACAACTAGCTGTGGCGTCCATCAAAATTGGGTTGCCCTCTCAAAGTCATTTGAGACAGTCCCTCACCAAGAAGACTGTCTCCACTATGTCTGAGCTAATGGTGAGGATTGAGCAACATGCGAAGGTTGAAGAAGATATAAGTCAGGCCGAACAAAGTGTAGCATCAGTCAAGCAGCCCGAAAAGAAAGATAAAGGACAAAAAGACTAGAAGACTAGAAAGGAGTCCTAATAGAAAAATGAGTCAATAGCTTACTAGGCCCTGCAAACGGTATTTAAAGAACTTCTGTATAAACTCTTGAATCATATTAAAGACAAGCCTTACTTCCAGTGGCCACCGAAGTTGATTGGGGATCCAAGCAGACGAGATCAGAAGCGAAAGTGTCACTACCACCGAGATCACGGCCATCTAATTGGAGAATGCCGAGTTTTCAAAAATCACTTAGAGGATTTGGTACAAGCAGGGCAACTGCTGGAATTTATCGACGCCGAGAAAATTGCTCGGGAAGGGAGAAACTAGGTACAAGACCAGAGGCCTAAACAAAGAGATGCTTCTCTCGGTGTGGTAAAAATAATTCATGCGATTGTTGAGCCAATCACGCGAGCAATTGTTCGGCACCAAGCCAAGACCATGGAACACACTGTGAAAGTAGATGAGGGAAAGCATCGAAAAACAGAGGAAGACTCAAGCCAGAGCCAGACAAAAGGCATTAACTTCTCAGATGAAGACTCAAGGGAATACACCAATCCCACAATGATGCCTTGGTACTAACACTACGTATTGCTAACTATGATATAATGCGAGTATTAGTTGACCAAAGGAGTTCGGTGGACATTATTTATTACAGTCTATTTTAGAATTTGGGGTTAAAAAATTTGGCACTCAAAAGATGCATGACTCCACTGATCAGCATTGGCACAGACCCTGTGTGGCCAGTAGAAAGGATAATCGTACCAGTAAAAGCGGGACCTGCAACGGTAAACACTGAATTCCTTGTCATTATCAACCTTCTACTTACATTGCTATTGCATGGAGAACTTGGATTCATAGTTTGGGAGCAGTGCCCTCAATCTACCACTAGTTCCTCAAGTTCCAGATGGGTAAGGAGATAGTCGAAATCAAAGGGGATCAGTATACGGCAAGGTAATGCTTTCTAATCACGAAGAAGACCCAAGAACAATACCTAGAGGTGAATGCCATAAAGGTGGAGGATGGCCTTACAATCTACGATTACAGCCGAACAGTTGAAGAGAAGGTGGTTGAGGACCTGAAGAAGATTAGTTTCTCTCCGGAGGATCCAGATCGATTCTTCTTGCTTGGAACAAGTATGACCGAACAAGAAGAATCTGAACTGATGAATTTTCTGAAAGAAATCAAAGAGGTCTTTGCATGAACGCCTTACAAGATGTCAGGAATAGATCCCGGAGTGATCAGTCATCAGTTAAATGTGGATTCCCAAAGGAAGCCAGTAATGCAAAAATCCAGGAAGTTTTCACCACATCATGCAGAAGCAATGGTAGAGGAGGTTCAACGATTGAAGGAGGCAGAAGCAATTAAAGAGATCCATTATCCGACCTGGTTAGCAAACATCGTAGTGGGCAAAAAAAAGGATGGGAAGTGGCGAGTACGTGTGGACTTCATCGACCTGAACAAGGCCTGTCCCAAAGACTACTTCTCTCTGTCCCGAATAGATCAGCTCGTCGACTCAACTGCAGGACATGAGAAAATGAGCTTCTTGGATGCATATAGGGGGTACCATTAGATAGCCATGTACCCCCCGAATATGGAGAAGACAACTTTCATAACTCTTCGGGATATATACTGCTATTGGGTGATGCCGTTTGGACTCAAGAATGCAGGAGCTACTTATCAAAGGCTTGCTACTATGATGTTCCGAGCTAACACCTGGATGACCTAAGAAGGACATTTGAAATCCTCAAAGCTTACAAGCTTAGGCACAACGCTTCAAGTGTTCCTTTGGAGTAAGCTCTGGGAAGTTCCTAGGCTTCTTAGTGACTCACAGAGGAATAGAAGTAAACCCTGAATAGATCTCAGCCAGTTAGAATTTGAGGAGCCCACAGAACTTGAAGGAGGTCCAAAAATTGACAGGGACGACTGCAGCATTCAATCGGTTCATTAGCTAAGTATCTGATCGGTGCTATCCATTCTTCAAAGTAATGAAGAAGGCCAACTAATTTTTGTGGGATAAAGAAATTGAGAAAGCCCTTGCCGAACTGAAGAACTATCTCTCTTCCCCACCGTTACTAACTGTTCCGAACAATGACGAGACACTGTTCTTATACCTCGCAGTATTAAGTCGAGTTGTCAGTGTAGTTCTCTTAAGGGTGGAAGACAAAGTTCAAAAGCCAATCTACTATGTCAATAAGGTTCTTCTTGATCTAAAAACAAGGTATCTACCATTAGAAAAGCTAGCCTTGGCCCTTGTCATTGCATCTTGCAAGCTAATCCACTATTTCAGAGCTCATCCGATCAAGGTAATCGCCGAACAACCTCTTTAGGCATTACTTTGAAAGGCAGACTTTTCAAGAAGGGTTGCAAGGTGGGCCATAAAACTCGGGGAGCATGACATCAAATTCTGCCCAAGGACTGTCATCAAGGGCCATGTCTTGGCTGACTTCATCGCCGAATTCAGCCAAGAAGAGTGTTCGGCAGATATTGGGGGGTAAGTCACCAGGCAAGTGGCTTCAAATAACAGAGATTCAGAGGCTGCATGAAGGTTACACATGGATGGCTCGTCATGCCACAAAGGCGCTGGGGCAGGGATCGTATTATATAGCTCAGATGGAGTCCTCATAGAGAAGGCTGTTTGTCTTGACTTCTAAGCCATAAATAATGAGGCCGAATACGAAGCCCTTCTAGCAAGACTTCGGGATATCAAATAACTGAAGGCCCAGATAGTCCAGATATTTTGTGACTCACAGCTGGTCATGAATCAGTTTAAAGAAGAATACTTAGCTAGGGACGACCAGATGCAGGCATATGTTCGGTTAGCACAACAAGTAGCCATGAACATTTCATGCTATGAGATCATCCAGCTCTCATCCAAGGAAAATAGCCACACCGACTCACTGGCATACCTTGCGTTAGCTGTGAGTTCCGAGAAAAAAAGAGTGATTTCCATGGAAGTCCTTCAACAACCAAGCATAATCAGCTCCGAAAAGGAGGAGGTATACTATTCGGAGTTAGGACCCAGTTGGATGGATCCCATAAAAGACTACCTGGTGAAAGACAAGCTTCCATCCGATCAAAAGGAAGCTCGGATCATAAGAAAAAAGACAGCTAGATTCTAGGTCTCTAGTTTGGGAGATCTATACAAGAGATCCTTCATGGGGCCCTATCTCTTCTATATTCATCTGAACAAAGTTCAAGACCTCTTGTTCGAAATACATGAAGGAATCTATGGCAGTCACACGGGAGGAAGATCCCTTACCCATCGAGCAATTTCTCAAGGCTATTGGTGGCTCTATATGTAGAAGGACGCAGAGCAGTATGTCCAGAAGTGTTAAAAGTGTTAGAAGTATGGTCCGAACATACACGTCCCAGCCAAAGATCTCTCTCCACTAACAAGCTCATGGCTCTTTGTCCAATGGGGGAATGACATAGTGGGACCCTTTCCAAAAGCCAGAGGTAGCAAAAAATACCTCCTCGTAGTTACGAACTACTTTACTAAGTGGGTGGAGGCTAAACTCTTAGCCAATATCAAAGACGTCGACATGAAAAAATTCACATGGAAAAACATTATTACTCGGTTTGGAATTCTCCAAGCAATCATCTCTGACAATGAAACTCAGTTCGACAGTTCTGTGTTTAAGAACTTTTGTGTAGGACTGGGCATCAAGAACACTTTTCCACCTCAGTATACCCATAGAGTAATAGACATGCGAAAGTCACGAACAAGACCATTATTGATGGACTCAAAAAGAGGTTAGATGCTGCTAAAAAAAGATGGGTCTAGGAACTCGCTTCAATCCTTTGAATGTACAGAACAACCCCGAGGAGGTTTACAGGTGAAACTCCCTTTTTCTTAGCTTATGTGGTAGAGGTAGTTATACCCTTGGAGGTCGAATTGCCCACGATCTGAACAGAAATCAGCACTTTCGAACAAAATGCAAGAGCATTGGCCATGGATCTAGACCTTACCGAAGAGTGAAGAACAATAGCAGCCATTAAATTGGCAACCTACCAGCAAACTCTTGCAAAAGGATATAACAAAAGGGTGAAACACCATGAGTTCGACGAAAGAGATCTGGTCTTAAGAAAAGTCCTCGGTCACATGAGGAACCCAGTTCACGGGAAGTTGGGCCCGAACTGGGAAGGTCCGTACAGGATTACCTCTGAGGCTGGCACTGGAGCATACAACCTAGAAGACATCAGTGGCAAAGCTATCCCTAGGCCATGGAATGCAAATAACCACTGCAAGTTCTACTTTTAGTCTTATAGTTTCCTGTAATTTTTTATTTTTACAATAAAACGCCGTTGTTCGGCAAAAACTTTTCCTTTTAATTACTTCAAAGTTTTTATCACATGATTTCCTTGACAAAAACTTGGGGGGCACCTTGAGTACAGTATACATCCTCCAATCAATAAGTTCGAAGTTCATCTGAACTAATTTAGCCCCTAGCATGGATGTTGATCTCATACTTGGGATGAAAAGCCTAAGGAAGGCTAAGTTTGAAGTTCATCTGAACTAATTTAGCCCATAGTATGGATGATGATCCCATACTTGGGATGAAAAGCCTAAAAAAGGCTAGGTTCGAAGTTAATCCGAACTAATTTAGCCCATAGTATGGATGTTGATCCATACTTGGTATGAAAAGCCTAAAACGACTATGTTCGAAGATCCATCCAAACCAATTCAGTCCCTAATATGAATGATGATCCCATGCTTGGGGTAAATAGCCTAGAATGGCTAAGTCCTCAGTGTGAAAGTCCACCCAAAACGGCTCCAAGTCTAAAAGATACTAAAACAAGTGCAAGCATAATAAAAAAAAAAGAAGATGGAAAGAGTTCTTTATTTAGAAAAGGGGGCTAGAACCCCTAAAGCTACAAGAAAAAGCCCCCAGGGCAGTACAAAGATAATTACAAACAAAAGTTAAGAGCCCTCAAGGAGTAGTCAGGAAGTCTTCTGTGGTCTCAATTGGAGTGACCTGAACGGCCTCAGCGTTCACCACTTCGTTGGCCTCTAAAGTAGCAGCTTTAGCAGTTTTAGGTTCTCTGGCCTCTTCCCCACCTTCTTCTCCTGACTACTTGCTCGGTAGGGGGACATCAGAAAATGAGGGGGAAGACGCCTCGACCCTAACAATTTTAAGGGCAGCCTCTCAAGCAAAGTCGAAAATGATATCTTGAAGATCGGGAATTTGAGCTTTGTAGTTCTTAGTGGCCTCCACCACCTCTTCAGCATATATCCCTTCTACGAGACTGTATAAATTGTCAATCATATATCCCTGCAGTACATCATTTTTTTCCTTTAAAACCCAAAGAACTCCACATTAGGATGAGAACCTGCAACCTTTCGAATCTAGCATTCCCAGCAAAATCAAATTCTTCCTTAGATTTAGCACGTGTCTAACCCAATTCAAGATCAAAATGATCCCATCAACCCTGTAAAATCGCACTATCCCTATACTGACAACTCAACTCGCTGCATTATTTACCATATTAACAGTACCCCTATCGCATGATTGATATTTATCAGAATACTCTCTGACTGCACACATGTGGAATGAACATCCAAAATCTAATATCCAATCTGATTTTTTCGTACTTGAAGTAACTGTGAGCACTTATGATTCTTCATAATCGGAGCCCTTTATAACTATTATCTCTAATGATTGTTATTTTTCTTTGTCCACCTTGTACTTCAACAATTTCTCTTTAGATGACCTTTCTTGTCACAATAGTAGCACTTCCCTTTGTAACCTCTTGACTTGGAACGCCCTTTTCTCTTGGACCCCTCCTGCCTCATTGTTGCCCTACCTTTGACTTTCTTTTTGCCTGATACAACTATGATACCCTTTCCTTGTGATATGTCACTCTACCTCTTCTTCAACATCTCATGAGATATGAGAGTAGCAACAACCTCATCAAAATTGAGGGTATCTTTTTCAAACATCAGTGTAGTCTTCAGATGCTTGCATGATGAAGGTAAGAAAACCAACATGAGAGTTTCTTTATCCTCGTCTTCGATCTTTGCGCCCATAAAATCCAATTTCACCAGTATCTTGTTAAACATGTCCAAGTGTTCTATAAAGTTTACTTCCTCTGCCATCTGAAGTGCATATAACTATTTTTTTTAAAAATAGCCGATTCGTTAATGTCTTGGAGTTGTACCTACTCTCCAACTTAGCCTAAAGTTTCACTGGATTGCTTTAGTTGATGACTTCCTGAAGAGTGCTATTACCGAGATACAACTGAATCGTGCTATTCGCCTAGTCTTGCATCTCTTTTCACTCTACATTCTTCGTCATTTTTGATTTTTTTGACTTTTTCCTGAGAGCCTTGATCAGTCATTCGCGTGTTAAAATATTCTTCATTCTTTGCTGCCATAAAGTGAAGTCCTTGTGGCCATTAAAAGGCTCAATCACGAAACCTAATCTCTTTAACATCATTAGATTTATGTCTGACAATCTTCCACAATCTGAACACCTCGCAATACAAGATATGCGTAAATCTTGTCCAACGCAGCCTAAATTGACAGACATCATTAGATTTATGTCTGACAATCTCCCACATCGGTACGTTCAAATCATCATTTTATAGGTATAACAGTAAAAAGTTATAGCACTTCCCTTTTCACACCTTCGGTTCCTCATGAAAAGGCTAAAATTAGGTTCAATTTATTGCTTTAAGATTTATCAATCACATGTTTTTTAATTTTTTTACTTAAAATCTTCTTTTGTCATTGTTTCGATAAAAAAAAAAGTTGAAAAGATTCTAGAATACTGTTTTACATCATGCATGCTAGCATCCAACTCATTGACATTAAAAAATTCAATAAAACAGTGCATTTAAATGTCATGGTCGCAACAACTAATGGTGCAGACGTAACTTTTATGTACTAACATCTTCACGGCTGTGACATTGTTACAATTGTAAATTTTAAGTCTTAAATTCTTTGCGACTTTGAAATTGGTAGTCATAACCGCAAAATTTTTATGATTTCATTAGCTTAATTTTGTAAGTTTGACGTTCTGCCATATCTCTATCATTTTCAGCATGCTTTGTTTAATTTAATTTTGTTTAATTTCAGCATGATTAGTGATTAGTATATCCTCTTTCTTACTTTTAGTATAATAATCTCTGTTCCTTTTGACATCTTAATACAATCAGGATTTATATTTTTAATATTTAATTTTGAATTTTTTCCCTTTAATCCCCGACTTCTGTATCTGCGTGCATTTGAGAAATTTAAAAAAAGACAAATGATGATGAGTAGAGACCAACCTAATGGTTTAGCGGAATAAGGTATCTAAAACCTTTCTCGTTTCATATCTTAGTCTCCGAACCGACGTCTTTGATGATAACAAATGACTAGTGACTGATTTTCATTTTTCTTATTTTTTCTCAAAAATTAAGTGGCGACTCTATTTTTTAAATGTAAAAGTGTTAAATTTTTAATTTTACAATTTTATTTTCTTTTTGATTGATTTTTTCCTCTATAATTAATTAACATCCTTTTTGTTGTTAGTAAAATCTCAATATAACACTAGTGTAGTAATCATATTAATGTAATCAATGTTCGACAACCATTTTGAAAATAAAATATCACATAAGATAGTCGATTTAATTTATGGTGTTGGTAGCTAGTGGAAAATATATATTTTTTTTCATTTTTTCTATCTTTCTTTTTTACATTTTGGTATAAATTTCTTATTTTTTCGATTCTTCTCGTCACGAGAAATTTAAAAAGTAAAAAAAAATATAACTACTAGAATTAACTTAGTTGATTATGATATTGGCAATAAAATTTAGGGAACTCATTTTTAAACTCCCTTTTTATACAAAACACTATTTTTTTGATCTTTTAGCATATGAATTTATAAAATTATCCTTACTGTTTTTATTAGAGGATGCTTTTGTAAATGTAAACACCAAAAGACAAAATATAGAATAAATTTTTATAAAATCAGAGTGTGAAAATCGTTTTTCTAAATTTACAATGCCTACATAATAGTTCAATAAAATCTACTATGCCTACATAATATTTTGTTATTCAATTGTAATATTAATACGACATGCATGGCTTTATGATACTTGGACCAATTGAATTAAAAAGGTACGAAATCGGTAATAGTAGAAATTATAAGTTGCAAGCTCAAAATTTCGTGCAAATCAATAGGTTGACGAAAACTTTCGTGCTAATCGGACAAATTCTTTTGTTTAGTTTGTCAAATGGGCAATTTTATCGTTTATGAAAAGTTTTATTTTCTTAATAACTTTTTGATTAAACGGTAATTTGCAATTCTATCAACTCAGCCTTATTTTATGCTACTTGATTTTATTGTTTCTATTTTTAGGTCAAAACTTATTTTGATAATTTTTGTTTTTGTTAATTTTAGGCATAATTTCATCAAAATTGTCTTGACCAACTACTTCCTAATCATGTTAGGTTGTCTTTTATTTACAGCATTGCAATTTGTAGGTCTTTGGGGGCAAAGTTGTCTTTGGTCAACTCTTGTGATTAAAGAAGACTCCTACTTAATGAACATAATCAAGTTTATATCTATGATCTATCTTTTGTTCTTTCTTCTTATTTTTCTTTTTACATGTTTTTGCCATATTAGATATCACTTATCAATAATGAGAAAATATTGAGAGTCAACGTCGGAAAGAATTAGGTCATAGTTGGGATAATGACTAATTATTTGTTTATTTTATTTTATTTATTTTTATCTTTAGTGAACCCTTTTCATATTTTTGTTAAATTATTATATTTTTTCAACTCATCTTATCGAGACGAGTTGGAAAAGTCAAATTCTTTCTAATTCAAAAATATTAAAAAGTTTTTGAAAATATAAAAACAAACCAAAATAATTAGCCAATATGCCATATTTGGTATTACTTATTTTCGTTTTTAGGAAATAATTCTCATCTCTTGATAATATATATATTTTTATTTTTCAGTTCCCATCATCGATCCGAAAGGAAAAAAAATCTTAGTCAAAGATAAAAAAACTCAAACAAACTAAAAGTAAGCAAAAATCTCAAAAATTATTCCAAACGACGACCAAGCTAGGTTTATAAATCAATTTAGGCATATTTTAAGAATTTCTAGATCTGTTGCAAGTTCCAATTTGAGTAGACTATTCTCTCTAGAGTTTTTTTTTGAACCTTTAGTGAGTTTTTTTAGCTTTGGTTTAAAATTCTTTGCCTTTTCCCTTGATGACTAGAGAAATTTAGAAATAAAAGTAATAACCAAGTCACTGTTTTGTCTTTAATGAATCTTTTTAATTCATGTTAACAGATCCTCTTTATTTGCTAAATAATTAGAGATATTTTTTAAAATTTTATTTTATACTATTCACCACACACACACACACACACACATATGTATATGTATATCTTGACAAGAACTTTAAAGTTCATTAGTAAAAACAATCAGGAAAAAAATTAAGTTAATCGAAAATTGATAATCATTATTGTATCATAATTATCATATACTTTTTAGGATAAATGTGATCCGATCATGTGGTTATCCATTGCCTGATTAACTTTGTTTCTTGTACCTGGTAATTGTTTTTTGTGTGAATAATATTCTCCATAAGCTCTGTAACATGAATGCATCATATCATTAAAGTGTAATATCATAAATAAATACTATAACAAATAAATAAAAATATCTTCTCTCTCTTTGTTTTCTTTTTGAAAGAAATGGAGAGGAACCAGATCCCACAATAAGGCCTGGTTTGTCATATTTTTGTGCTATTTGACTTATTTTTGTTTTAAATGTATTTTTTTAACTTTTGATCATTCTTTTTTTACTTTTTCGGTCTGATTAAATGAGAAAAATCAGAAAATTAAATAAATTTATTTTTTATCCAAAGGCAAAAGAAAATTCACTAAAGATAAAAAAAAATAGACTTATTGGCTCACTTTTATCTTTTCTAAATTTTTTTTAATCTTTTGGTTATTTTTTTTAAATAATTTGTTTGGTTCATCTTGATGAGAGGATCTCAAAAATTATTATTTTTAACAAATGATAATTTTTTTACTTAGAGACAAAAAAATAAATAAAATATAAAATAAACCCGTAAATTATTATCCCAATAAATCTCTATATATAATGTAGCTCCAAAATAAGATAAGAATAAATAAAATATAAAACAAGTAAATAAGTTATTATATTTCCCAATAAATCTCTTAATAATTAATATAGCATCAAAATAATCCAAATTTTGTTACAGTTACGACATCTAAAATGAAATAGTTCGATCACTTTAACGTATAGCGGGAATGGCTGTGGGAAACAACTTTCGTCCAATGATTAAATATGTTCACACCATGGAACTCAAAATTTCAACTCAAAATTTAATTTAGAGATTTTAGGTAGCTTAGATTAGGATGTCATCTCAGTTGGTTATAGAAGAAGACAAATCGGTACAAATTATGATTATCGATTTTTTTTTTTACATATTTTTTTGTATATTTAACAATGTCTTTCGCGTTGAACTTTGTGATTTTCCTGCCCAGAGATTTGATTTTTCTCTTGTATAGGAGTTTTCTTTTCCATGCGCGAAATTTTTTTTTTTATAGAATTATCTTGTATTTGATGTACCTCTTTATTTAATTTCATGACGAATTTACAGTGTATTTAAGTCTCCTGATCTTTCATAATAAAGAAAGATACATCGTCCACTGTTTAGGTACCTTGTTTTTTACTATTTTTTTTAGTTGCTATTTACACAACTCTTGTTTTTTAGTTGGTATTTACACAACTCTTGTTTAAAGTCCCATATGATTTACCAAACTAATAATAAAAAAATGTATAATTTCATATATAAATTAAATAATTTCACAACAATACCGCATCCGTAGAACGCTTGCCCTTTAGTAAATCGGAAAGGCTAGATTTTGGTTATCATGAAATGGATATAAAATTTGTTCACATAGTTGTTATATTTAGAAGCTAAAAATGTAGCTTTAATAATATATATGTTCTAATTACAAGTTAAATTTGGCAAATGATATGGCTTTTTCTTTCTCACTCCTTCTCTATATGCATGAAAACAAGAGTTTTTTCGATTTAAGAGAGAGAGAGAGAGGCAAAAAGGCGGTGGCGAAAACCCTTCTTTGGAATCCTCCTCCCTAGATCTCATTCGGATCTCTATTTTCTCTATCTAGATCTCTATCTTCTTTTTATTTTTTTTTTC
>JAULJZ010111004.1:0-11541 GCA_032270985.1 Heliamphora pulchella
CCTTTTCTGTATTCATTTTTCGAAGAAACAAGAATTTTTACTTGCTTCCCTTGTTTTGTTTTGATTTGTTTTTCTCAGAACCATAAATTGTCAACAAAAAGACGCAGAAGAATCTCCAATAACTCGGACCCAAACTCAATATGAGCAAATTTTCCAAGAATTTGAATAGAATAGAAGAGTCCACGAAAACCCACCAAAAAAAAACCTAAACAGTGTACACGCACACACACATATACATACAAATGGATAACGATTCAAGAACCATAGGCGCAAGAAATAGTAATGGAGAGGGGTGTCTGGATATTTATACCGTGGAAAGTAGTGTGAAGATGATGACACTTCTGACGAGACTTGAAGAAACGGAGGAGCGGTGGAGCGGCGACAGAGCGAGGAGTCGCGACAAAGCGAGGGATCGGCGCCAACAATGCGAGGATGATCGGCAACGACGACGGTAAGAGGGTGGGGGGACGTGGACGGCGACGGCGATGGCGCGAGGCTATAGGTGGAGCGGTGATGGGGCAAGGCATGGTGGAGCGTCGACGACGTGTTGGGATAGCACAGTGTTATGCCTGTGGGAATGAATTTAACTTAGAAGAGTTTAAAACTTAGGACTTTTAGCTTAACTTAGGGCTTTTAGTGAAAGGTTAAAATTACTTAATTTTATGTATTAATTTATGATATTTATGTTATTAAAAAATATAACGATTTTTACCTACGCAAAAAGTTTGTTGGTAATGAGTTTTTTAATTACCAACGCTCAACATGTTGGTAAAAATAAATAAACTAATGGTATTTATGGTGTCAAAAAAATATGCTAACTTTTACCCACGCACAATGTTTGTCGGTAATGATTTTTTTATTTACCGACACTCAACACATTGGCAAAAGAAAATAATGCATAGGTAAAAAATTTACATCTTGATGACGGGAAAAAATAGTTCGCGCCAATTATTTTTTGACACTATTTGCCGACAAGTGAATTCTTTGTCGCTAAAAAAGATTTTTTGCCAACGTGTTTTGTTTTGTCGAGGCCAAAAATATACATTTGCCAACGAAATATATTTTGCGTTGGTAAGCTTAGTCGCCAATTATATATTTTCTTGTAGTGACTCTGTGCTACAGTCGTACCGGTAGTATGTCTACTTCTATCTAAAATGTGAACGAAAACTTATATTTTGTAAGAACCTAAAATCTGGTCTTCTGTGTGCAAGCCGTACTTTACATATTAGATTAAATACTATACAGAATAAAGGACATCCATGCATAACATTAAAGAAATGATAATGCATGCATTGCTCATTAAGATTCTCATCAAATGAAAAATTAATTTTATTAAAATAAAATTAAATACTAAAACTAAATAAATCTATAGTTTTTAGTATACAACCCTAACAATCTCCCACTTATTCTCAAAATCATACTGTTATATATCTGACTCATATACCCTCTACATGACTATCAAAAATTTTAGTCGGTAAGCTCTTTGTAAATAGAACTGCAATGTTGCTTCCTGATGCAATCTTGATCACAGGAAGATCACCTTTCTGTACAATTTCTCGTATCAGGTGATACTTACGCTCAATGTATTTTTCTTTCTTGTGGATTCTTGGTTCCTTCAAGTTTGCAACCGCTCCACTATTATCACAATAAAGTGCAATAGTCGATTAAACTGAAGGTACCACATCTAGATCCAACAAGAAATTCTTAAGCCAAACGGCCTTCTTGGCTGCTTCAAGAGCTGCCAAGTACTCAGCCTCCATGGTGGAATTGGCAATACAGGACTGCTTGATACTCCCTCCAACTAATAGCTCCACCTTCTAAGATAAACACATATCCTGAGGTAGACTTATGAGAATCTTTGTTTGACTAAAAATCTGAGTCTGTATACCCTAAAGGTACTAGACCGTCTTCCTAATAAATCAACATATAATCCTTAGTCCTTTTCAGGTACTTGATTATATTCTTTTCCGCAGTTCAATGCTCCTGTCTTGGGTTAGACTGATAACTGCTAACTATGCCAACAGCAAAACAAATGTCGGGTCTAGTGCAAAGCATAGCATACATGAAGCTTCCTACTACTAAAGCATAAGGAACTGTCTTCATCTTCTCTATCTCATCAGGTGTCTTAGGACACTGATCCTTGGATAGAGTGATTCTATGCCTGAATGGGAGAAACCGTTTCTTGAAATCTTACATGCTAAAACGAGTAAGGATATCATCGATATACTTAGCTTATGATAAGCTCAACATCTTTTGTTTTTGATCTCGCACAAGCTTGATCCCTAGTATGTGACTCACTTCTCCCAAGTTCTTCATATTGAACTATCTAGATAACCATACTTTTACCGTAGATAATGCCCCCACATCGTTTCCTATGAGCAAGATGTCATCTGCATAAAGTACTAGAAAGATTACCATGCTTCTATCATGCTTCTTGTACACACAGGACTCATTTAGACTCTGATCAAAATCATAAGACTTTATAGCTTGATCAAACTGAGTATTTCAAGACCTTTGATGCTTGCTTAAGTCCATAAATGGATCTCTTAAGCTTGCACAACATGTACTCCTGGCTCTTCACTATGAAACCGCCTGGTTATATCATATAGATACACTCGTTAAGACTTCCATTAAGAAAAGCTGTCTTGATATCCATTTGTCAGATTTCGTAATCGAAATGAGCAGCAATGGATAAGAGAATACAGATAGACTAAAGCACAGCTACCGGCAAAAAAAATTTCTTCTAATCGATTCCTTCTTTCTAAGTGAACCCTTTTGTAGCAAGTCTTGCTTTGAAGGTTTCAACATTTTCGTCTGCTCCTCTCTTCCTCTTGTAGATTCACTTACATCCAATGAATTTTATCCCTTCGGGTGGTTTTATAAGTTTCCAGACCTTATTAGAATATATAGATTTCATCTCTAAATTCATAGCATTTTGCCAAAGATTTGTATCTTTTCTTCAAGTGCTTCATTGTAATTATAGGGTTCGGTATCTAGTTCTACTAGGATCCTGTCAAAAGACTCTTTCAAGAACATATACAAATCAGGTTGATGAACAACCCTCCCACTATAATGAGGCATTTCCTGTGTTTATGTACTAGCAGTAACACACTGTGCAGAATCTGAACCCTGTGCATCAGCACTCTGTTCATGATTTGCACTTGTCCCGATAATCCTCCCACTATAACGAGGCAATGGGATATCAGTGACTTGTGATTCCTCTTTCGTTTTACTGGTATTTCTTCTCATTTCTTCCAGAATAATTTTACTATTAGGCATGTGGTTTATAATATAATCATCTTCTAAGAATCGGGCATTGGTGCTAATAATGACCTTTTGATCCTTAGGATTATAAAATAGACCACCATTCGTTCCCTTGGGATACCCCCACAAAGAAACAGACTTCTATCGTTGATTTCAACTTACCCCTGTTCCTTTTCAGCACATGTGTTGGACAACCCCAAATCTGAATATATTTTAGACTAGGTTTACGCCTAGTCCACATTTCTGTAGAAGTAGAAGGTACTGACTTAGAAAGTATCACGTTCAGAATGTAAGCTGCCGTCTCTAATGCAAGTCCCCAAAACGAATCGGGTAATCCTAAATAACTCATCGTGGACCTTACCATCTCTATAAGAGTCATATTCTTTCTTTCTGCTACACTATTCTACTACGGAGTGCCCAATGCAGTCAATTGGGATATAATTCCTTCTGATGATAGGTAGTCCCTAAACTCTCCAAAGAGGTATTCCCCACCACGGTCGGATCGTAGTGATTTGATACTTTTACCCAGACGTTTCTCCACCTCCACCTTGAATTTTTTGAATTTTTCAAAATATTTAGACTTACGGTACATCAGGTAAATGTATCCATACCTTGAGTAGTCATCAACGAAACTGACAAAGTACTCAAAGTCACCTCTAACTCGAATTGTCATAGGATCACACACATTAGAGTGAACCAATTCCAACGGTTCTTTAACTCTATAGCCTTTGACCGAAAAAGGCCTCTTGGTCATCTTACTCTCTAAGCAAGATTCACGACTAAAAGTGCCTCCACTTCTAATGAACTCAAAGGTTCATCTTCTACCAGTCTGTTTATCTTTTTTAGATTAATATGACCCAAGCGTAAGTGTTAAAAAAATATTTGGTTCATTAAAGAAGAAAATATTCTCTTATATGATAAATTAGACGTGTTATTCAATTTAATTAGTTGCAAAATAAGAGAGATTAGAGTAATAACATAAAGATCATCCATCAATGTACCAGAATAGATAACCTATTTATTATCCTTAATAATCACAAAGTCATTAAAATAAACGAAATATCCATCCATAACCAATCTAAAAATGGAAATTAAGTTCCTTCTAATGGAAGTTACATAAAGACAATCTCACAGTATTAAAACCCGATCTCTACTAAAACTTAGAGTGATATCTCCTACTTTAACTGCTGTCACCTTTGTATTATTATCATATGCAGGTAAATCTCCTAATCACTAAGTTGTCAGGTTTCTTGGAACCGCTGCAAACCAGGTACCAATAGATAACACTGGTAAACATGTTTTCACAACCAGTGAACAGAAATTACCCTGATTGTTCAGCTTGCTGAGATAATCTGGACATTACTTTTTCTAGTGCCGTGTCTAGTTACAATAAAAATATCTGCCTTTCGATATTTTCACACCAGTTCGTGGCCCACTAACTACCCTAAAAATCATGTTACCCTGTTTCTGAACCTTTTTCTTCTTCATGCCTTTCGGCCCAAAGGAAAAACTTTTTTCAGAAACAAACACATTTCTTATTATTGAAGAAATACCCTTGGTAGTTAAAACTATATCCAAGTTACTTTTCTAGTCAACAAAATTTGGCCCCTTTAGTTTGTTTTCTTTAAGTATAACCGTGAGTGAATTGAAAGTCATTTTATTCATGAGAATCACATAATTAAAAATAACCATTAATTATAACGAGCAAAATTTTAAATTTCTTTTAATATGATTTCCTCTACCATTTAAAAAAAAAATTCACCAGCAAGCTGATTCTTTGTGAAAAGCATACCTCGATGAGAGGACATCTAGTATCCAACATTTGTTTTGACTGGCTAATTCCTATTAATTTTACTATCGAGACAACTGACCCTGCTAAGTAAAATTAAATAGCTGACATAGTTTCGGTCTAATATATAATAGTAGTGACTTAGATGGAGAGAATACTATTATAAACAGTAAAATGTTAACCACCACCTAATCTCAAATCAATCGCTTCGCAATCAACCCTTCAGATAGAGAAGTGATCCATACTAACAATTATCTAGAATTATCCATAAATGAGGTTTGTATTAGAGATACCATAATTAATTTATCTGATGGGGAAGAAGGCCTTACTGCCAACACGTAGGATTTAATTACATCGTCTACAAACTGGTGATGGAGATCGCAGAATTTATCTGTAAATAATTTTTCTCTCCCACTTAGATTTTTAAAATATTTTTTAGGATTACAAAAATTTATTTAATTAAAATGAATTTATTAATTTTAAAAATCACACGATCTGAAAGAATCAAGCATCTTTTTATGTACACGATTTCAAAGATTCTGTTTTGCCAAACCATCTTTTCGTGTTATAATGCGTAATAAATAAAATTTAATAAATGCACAGTTTTTTCTTTATCTTTTGAGTTAAAGTAGTGATTAAAGACATTTAATTATTTTATTTTTCATTACATATTATTCAAATAATAATAATTTATTTATATTAAATATTTTATTTATTTAATTAGTTCAAAATTTAGAATTAATTTTCATGTTTTTTCAAGATATCCGATTTTATAAAAAAATTATCTTAAACGTGATATATTGTAAAAAATAAAATATCTATTTTTTTTGTTTAATTAAAAACTTTAATTAAAAAAAACTTAATTTTATTTTTCTTTACAAAATATTTAATTAAAATCAAATTTTCTGAATTAATTAAATTAACAAAAAAAATACAAAATAGATATACATCATCCACGCAGTTCAGATGAATATAAATGCAAAATATGTATATATCCTGATTTTATGATCGAATTGAAATTTCAAAGAGTTTCAGTCTCCTGTTCAAAGGATAAGCTGTAATAATTATTTTTTCGAGTTAGCTTCTTGTATCTCGATTACATTAGGATTCTATGATACAGTGTAATATATTTGGGATTCTATGATACAGTGTGATATACAAATATATCACATCACGATCAAAACATATCAGAAACATCGAGCCAAGACAGCACAGACAGCACCACCACCGCCAACCACCAGCCCACCGCCGGCGCCGCTATGCTACCACCTTCAGGCGGCTTTTGCCCCCTCCTCCGTGCTCCACTTTCGACGTCATTTTTTTATGAAGAATAGCTCTCAAAAAATACTATTTTTCTATTAAAAAACTAGAAAAAAAAACTACCTAAAAAATAGCTTTCGATGACGCTCAAAATAGCCACTGCCGCTGCCCTGTGTCGCCGCCCACTTCAGTCGCCCGTTTAGGCCTTTTCTGGTGGTGTTTTTGGCTCCCATTTTTTTAAGAAAAAAATAGTAATGATAACCAGTAACATATTGCTTCAATGAACTCCTCGAAAATAATCCCGAAAAGTCTCAAAAAATAGCCCCGAACAGTGCCGCTGCTGCCGTCGAAAACTCCCGTCTATGTTATGCACTTTGGCAGTCTATTTTGTCCTGATTCTTTAATAGTTTTGGGATATTATTTTAAGGTATACTTACTTCTATTTTATACCTAAAAAACTTCTTAAAATAGTCTCAAAAACATCCCGAAAATCATCAAAACATGCCCCGAACCGCCGTCGGCAAAGCCACTGGTGGTGGCTGTTTTAATTGATTTTTCTGGCTATTTTTGGACTTATTTTGCTGCTGTTTTTAATGCATAAATCTTTAAAAAATTTATCAAAAAATTATTTTAAAACCATTAAAAAATTACCATGATTCGTGGCCCGTTAAACTCGAAACCACCGCTGGTGTTGCCGCTTGTTCTTCGTGTTCTTGGATATTCAACCTGTTCTTAAATATTTTAAACTGATATTTAAAAATAAATAATTGCTATTACATCAAAAACTTATGTCCCGTAGATTCACATTCGATCTAAAAAAAACTTAAACTATCACGATCAATCCTCATAATTAAAAAAATTAATTATAATAATCATTCAAACCATTCAATCAAACATGAATAAAAATATGATCATAAAATTGAGATTAGAACACATCAAAATAAAGTTAGCACAGTTTTAAATCTAGCCAGCCCCTCAATAAACCATAAATAAAAAACAAAACGGCTCTGATACCAATTGTTGGAGGTAAAACTGCCAAGATGATTGTTTTTGTAAATAATTTTTGATTAAAAATAATTGGACGGGCAATCATCGAAATGGGTTTCAGATAAAACTTTTGATGTCAAACGATTAAATAAAAATCCGTGCCACCACAGTTAATTTAGAAGAATACGTTTTTAGACGATTCTCCAACTACGATTTTTATGAGACCCGGCTTTGTTTCTTTTTCATTATATATATATTTAACAAGTTCATATATGCTTATGTGTCATAGAACAACATGTACATATGTGTTTTACGTTTGTTCGGACTTAAAAATGCATGTTGGGTTGGATCCTAGGGTCGTTGGGCGTTGTGGTGCGCATTTCAAAAAAAAGAAGAGATTTTCATGGCATATAAATATCTAGCCTTTAGATATTTGTGGAGATATTTTGAAAAACATGGAGACTAAGTTTCTTTTTTTCAAATCAAAATCTCTTCCTTCGCTGTAGATTTTCTTGGGGCTCGGGCTTTGTTTTTGGCGATCGAGTAGCAAATCCTTGCTATCTACACCAAGGGCTATGCGTTCATCCAGAAGGAATTTTATTCCAATGAAGTTCGTCTTTTCACGTGGTTCGAGGTGTCGAGTTTTTGACTCATCGAGATAGGATCCTAGACTATCTTGTCTTTAAAGGGTGCTACATGCAATTATATGTGTTTTTACTGTTTAAAAATGCATGAAAAATCGGTTTATGTTTCGAAAAGTTGAGTTTTGGTTCAAAATCATTTTTGGTTAATTTTGGTTCGATGAAATGAGTTTTGAGACTTTTCTTTTGGTGTTTCCTTCTTGTTTTAGGTTTGTGTATGTCCATGGTTGAAAAAATGGTGTTTGACTGGTTAAATTTGGGCTGAGAAGCTTTTTCCGTCGCTAGAGTTTGCTTTCTGCCTTCGCCCAGTCGCCTGTACAGTAATTTGAAATTTTTATTTTCTTTGTGTCGACACCTTTTTCTGTTTGTGTCGACACTTTGTTGTTTGTATCAACACTTTTTCTATTGATGTCGACCCTTTTCATTCTGTTGGTGTTGAGTGTTCCGTGTTATTTGCATTGAATCTCTCGATTCTTTTGTGTCGACACCTTCTGCTATTTGTGTTGACACCTTGGCTATTTGTGTCGACACTTTTTTGGTTTGTGTCGACACGTTTGCTATTTATGTTGACACCTTTGCTGTTTGTGTCGACACTTTTTTTGTTGGTGTCGACCCTTTTCTTTCTTTGTGTGAGAAGAAGAGTTTTGAGATCGGGGTGAGTTCCAAGAGCTCGTGGTTTCCTAGAATGTGATATTTGTTCATGGTTTTCAAAAGGAGGCATGAAAACGAGGAGATTTGTGAAAATCTTGGAACAAAGACGTGTTTTGGAGGTTTGGAGCTAACCCTCGGGGTTGAGTTTCAGCTTTCAAACGTTTTGTTGGAAACGGTCAAAACATGTTTTACATGCTAGTTGATCTCCATGAATGTTGGATCTTTTATACATGTTGATGTATAACTATTTTAAGAATTTTTCGTAGTTGAGCTACGTACTGATTTTTAAATTATTCGTTAGATATATTGGGATAGCGGGTGTGTATTGGGCCTCCTTTGCTCCTCGGTGAAAGTTCAAAAACGTGCGCAGAGTAAGTACCTTTGTGTCTTCGGGTTAATCCCCGTAAACGAGGTGGTGGGTGCTTAGTGCCCTCGAGTTTTAGGCCCGTAAACTGAGTAGCCGTTGTTACAACTCCGTATAAAACTTGTCATTACCTAGCAGGCCTTAAGTTGTTTAGGACTAGGGTAATGGGCAGGAGTCTATAGTTGTTACTTTTGTCCCAGTGTGTGACAGAGTTGGTACATAGGAATCATTTCATTATATTTTCCTCGACTGTGTGATCCGAGTAGAAAATCACATTTTGGTTACTATTTTCCCTTAATTGTGGCACGTTATTTGCACTATTTGCAATGCATGATTTTAAGGATGGAAAATCCTTTTTAAACTCTTGTAGTTGTGTCAGCTCATACTATATGATTGCATATCCTGCTTTACAGTTTTATAGTCTATTTTTATTGAGCTTCGGCTCACGATGTGGGATTTTATGCAAATCTTTTTAAGGTATAGGTGATCATGAGGAGTTGACCTAGATGTTCCCCTGGTGGCAAAAGACTTGTTGTAGCTTTCTCTTTTTGTTTTGAGACATGTATCCTTACATGCGATGCCTGTTTCTAAAGGCGAGTTTTGTATACCTTAAGGCGATATATTTTATGCATGTATGGAACTGAATGTTTACTGTTTATGAGAGATGAGCCTTGGGTACTCTTTTTATCCAAATCTTAGATTTTTGGATTGATGGTTTTCAACTAAAAATCTTATTTTCATAATTGGTGTTTGGTGGGCTTTCACATGACCCTGGAGTTTGGGGTATGACAACTTGGTATCAGAGCTCTAGGGTCGAATACTTAAGAGCCATGAGAAGAGTGTGCAACACCTTGTGAGGATGTGCGTGTGCTTGATTGCATGTGTTTACGTGTTTTTATAACATGAGCATGATTTGTATATACGTGAGTATGGAGGTTGGACCTTAGGGTTGATTAGTCTTATCTTAGGGCATTTGGATTAACAAATTTGGAAGCCAAGTTAGAAACACATTTGGCCGACGTGTTTTCTAACAAGGAATCTAAGTAGGCTATTCAAATTGACACGTTCATCTTGTAGGTTCTCCTCGGTATGTGAGATGTGTTTATATAATCTTGAATGGCTGTGTTAGTATGATTATGTCTTTTATGTTAGCCATAACATATTGTATATGGAAGCTTATTTTGTTATATTGCTCTCATATAAAGTTATGTCCACGTGGGGAGGATGTGGCCATAGTCAACGCCGTGGCCGTGGCCGTGGTTTAGGCCAAAGGAATGTTCCAATCCCAGATATTGAGGATGTCAATGCTCTCTAAGGACCAGTTGGCGGGGTAAATCTGTTGCAGGAGATGGTAAGCTCCATCCGATAGCTAGCCGAGGCCGCTAGGGGAAGGGAGAGCGTATCTAAGCCGAGGGCGATGGTCGCAATGCGTGAGTTTTGCCGTCTGGACCCTCTTATCTTTACCGGGGATCCCAACCCCACGGTGGCCACAAAATGGCTAGAACTGGTCACCAAGATTCTGGAAACGCTTCAGATTGTGGAGGATGATCTGAGAGTTACATTCGCGGCATTTCAGTTGAGAGGCAATGCCCATATATGGTGGAAGTTTGCCCGGACTACAGTGGGAGGCACTTGGGAGGTGTTCACAAAGGTCTTTTTGGAAAAGTACTTTCCTGCAACCTTTAGAGATCGTTACAGGGAGGACTTTCTTTTCCTTACTTAGAGAACAATGTCAGTAGTCCAGTATGAGGCCGAATTCACTAGCTTATCCCAATTTTCACAAGAGATTGTGCTTACTGATGAATTCTGTGCGAAGAGGTTCGAAAAGGGCTTGAGGCCCGCTATCTGAGAATTAGTGGAGATAGCCATGAAGGTGGAAGATACCTTGAATGAGATGCGCAGAGACAGAGACAGTAAGAGTCAGTAGGACGGGGGACGTGTACAATCTCAGGGATACAGGGACAAGCGTCAAAGGACATTTGGTCCGAGTTCTTATCCGGCATGGTCGTATCAGCCGCAATTTTCTACACCTGCACCTTCAGTAGCCTCGACAGGAAGGCTAGAGCAGAGAGAGATCATTTTTTATTGATGCATACAGCCAGAGCATCGATCACCTGAGTGCCCGCTTAGAGTTCAGTGCATGTACAGTCGCAAGAGAGAGGGTCACCCATATGTTTTGAGTGCGGTCAGTTTGGGCACATCCATAGGAACTATCCCCAAGGAGGGAGTATTCAGAGTATAGCAGAAGCACCAGTTGTTCCATCTGCCCAAAGACGACAGACGTATTCGTAGCCTAGAGCTCAAAAGTCCAAGTTTGTAGAAGAGGGTGCCTCAGTACAGTCTGGGAGACAATCGACAGTTCAGGGTCATAGTGGACAGGCTAGAGCATCGCAGGGCAGAGCATATGTTCTTGCTGATCTCAGTTCTTCCAGAGCATCAATCGTGCCCGATGCTGTAGCTACTACATCTGCGATTAGAGGTACTCTCATAGTATATAGATCATGGGCCAGTGTTCTTATCGACACAGGAGCATCGCATTCTTTTATTTCCTCTACTTTTGCATCTCCATTAGGGTTAGAGACTTA
>JAULJZ010111015.1:0-11541 GCA_032270985.1 Heliamphora pulchella
AATATAAAATATTATCCATTTAAAATTATTTATTTTTAGAAAATAAATTATGAAAATCATCAAAATCAAATTAAAAAACCCTTAGGCTAACAATTTCCTTCAGCGGGCAAATCCTTATCAGAAAAGAAAATAACTTTTGGGTCAACTGCTGGCAGAAGCAGTCCAATCAATTGCTCCGGGGTGACCTCTATCGGAACGCTAGCTTTATTCAAAACTTTCAGCACAGCTTGGCTATGATTGTGCGAGGCCATCAGTAGCCCCCAAATGCTGATGTTGGCTTGTGTCTTCTTTAACTGTCTCAATACTGCATCATCTTTCTCTTCCTGTTCTTTCTCCTTTCCTTTTCCACTTGGTTGTCCCTTTTCCAGCTGGGCTGGTTTGAAATGTTGCCCACTTCCAGTCAGATGTTCTACCCCTTCCTCGGGATCCCATAATCATGTTATTATGTCACTGCCCTGTCGTAACTCGTTCACAAGTAGAGGGCTCTCAAATGCCCATAAATTGCTTAAATCGTCGATTGCTATTCTTCCCCTTCTCTCCTCGTTATCTTCAATGGCCCATGTGTTATCAATTTTCTCTCAGATATCTTCTTCGATAAAATCCACCTGCTGTTCCTGAGCGGCCCAGAAGTTGGTCCATTCTGCCCCGTCTGACTTTAGCATGACCCTTACTAGCCAATAGGACTGCATTTCGTCGACATGTATCTCTTCCTCAAAAAGTTAGGGAAGGGTGATTCCATCGAGCACGTGGTCGAATCCATAGGGTCGGCTCAGGTAATTCAATGGCCAGTCATCTTCTTCATTGCGCTTCTCCTCTTGTTGGTAGGTTTGAATTATCAGTTGATACCATTCCCAGGCATCATCATTCCATTCTTCCATCCTGCCTTGATTGCCTCTAATCATCATGAATGAGCATGCTGTCTGATCCTTAGTAGACGAAACACGAGGGCATGGCAGGCATCCTGAACAGATGTATTGGCTCGGGTCCTCCAATTCTCCCATAGACATGTAATTTACCCTAGCCTGCCTGGCATGATTCGGTAGTGGGTTAGTAGTGACATTCGATTTTGGGGTGATAGATGGGGGTGGGATCACCTTGTTGTCAATGAGATTTTGGATATTATGCCGGAGTCTCAAACACTTGTCAGTTAGGTGCCCGTGACCATGGTGGAAGGCACAGTATTGGATAGCATTAAACCTTGGTGGTAGGGGATCAGGAACAGGCATGGGGTTCAATGGCTTGATAGTCGATTCAGGGCGGTGGATAAAGAAATGTTGAGGGGGGTGAAGACCCTCCTCGGCTTTTGTTGCTGTTGGCCGTTGTCTGACTGCTAAAGGTTGTTCGTTGGATGGGTGGAAGAAGAAGGATTCAAAAGGTTCACCTCGCCCGAGCGAGCAGCGGATTGATTTTGGTTGGTTGTAGGGAAGGTCCTTCTTGGTGGTTTCTGGCCCGGCTCGGCTTTTTCAATATCCCCAGACTGGATTGCATCCTCTATCTGAACCCCGGCGTCAAACAACTGCTCGAATGTGGGGAGTGGCTGTGTGATCAAGTAACGCTTCAACGGAGACTGCAGGTTCTTTACCACCATCCTTACTTGCTCCTTTTCAGAAGGTCGATTTGTCATTTTGGCGGCCTTGCCTCTCCAGCGGGTCAAGAAATCAACAAAGGATTCCCTGTTCTCTTGTCGGGTCTTTTCGAGCTCTCGGGTAGTTACGTCTAGTTGGACATTGTAACTATACTGGCTGATAAAAGCTATTGCTATGTCTTTCTACGTTCTGATTTTGGCTACATCAAGGGAGAGAAACCATTTCTGAGCTGCCCCAGAAAGAGATCGGTGAAAGAGATGGGCTTTCAACTGGTCATCAATTCCCATTGGCGACAGGGTACCAACATACATTCGGAGATGAATTCTGGGATCTCCGGTTCCGTCAAATTTTTCCATGTCCGACATTTTAAACTTATCCGGGAGCTTAGCTTCTGGGAACAAACACAGTCCTCCCACATCTAACATGTATTCCTCGATCCCCTTTGCTTTTTTAAGGACCTTTTTCATCCTGTCGATCTTCTCAATCAGTGCAGATTCTCTAGACTGCGCGGTGTTTTCTTCCTCGACTATCATCTGATAAGGGTTTCGTGGTGGTGGTGGAACAACTTGCGGTCCATTGGGGACCTGGTTGTCGTCCCAAAAGTCTTCAGCATTCTCATTCGTGTCATCTGGTTGCCCGAATCTGTGCATGACATTGCACTTGAGCCTGGGTTTATTGCTCTTCGGCTCTCTGTATATCAGTAATCGCCCTCCTTAGGGCTACCAGATTCACCTCGTTTTCTGCCATTTCAGTTGACCGTTTAGATACCCTACAGAGTCTTCCTGTCACTAATCTTTTCCAGACACGTGTTGACTGTACTTTTCTCGACCCAATGGTAATCCCACTAAGAAACCTAGATTCCAAAAGCAGAGTAACTAGTATCAAATTCTTCTTGGGTAAGCATTCTGACGACATGTAGCAAATATCTCAAATAGCCAATCATGACCAAACAAACACGGAGACCGAAACAATGCCCCTGCCAGGGCACATACTGGCAGTGAGACAACCCGGGATGAAGGCTAAGGAGATGATTAACCAACTTATAAAAGGGAGGGTTTATCTAAACGGACGGCACTCCGGTATGAACTAGACTGAGAGGATCTAAAATTCTTAAGCATAACAGTAAAGAACTAACTCTCACGGGTGTAACAAGGGTAGCCTAAACAAAGGCGGAGGAGAAAATAACAATCTAGGGAGAACCCGGGAGAAAGAGAGAAACTATCCCAGACGCTACAGAACGAAACGCGGGTATGACCCTAGGAAAACTATGGTATGAAAACCAAACATGGTGAAGAGCAAGACCCGGGTAAGAACCCGAAGGTGAAAAACTAACCTAATTAAAGGATAACGAAAAATCCAAGCCGAACCCGAAAAAAGAACTAGCTTTAACCCAAACAAAATAATCCTAACAATACGCAGAAAAAACACATAATCCTAAAAGGGTCAATGGCACCTAATTGGGGGAGTTCTAAGTTCACTATATGCAAAAAGCCGATTTTGGTCAATTTGAATAGGGTACCTTCTGAATAGAGCCGGGCATATACCTCCCATGTAGAACATGGACAAACGGTATGCCTGAACTCTTTTGCTGCACCTATGATAGCGTACAGTCAGTAAGGCTTGCTCGCCTTCCCAACAATCCCCAAAACGGATAAACAATCGAGGCATCGGGTCGACCAGGCAGGGGGGTTTGAAGAACAATGCATATGCATGCGGAGATGCAAATGAGAAATTTTATTAAGAACCAATGATGCTTTTGAATCTGGCCCTCTTATTTGATTTTGGAAACTAATCCCTAGCGGAGTCGCCAGAAAATATGTGGCGTTGGAATTTAGGGTCATTTTGAAAAATGTTCATAAATAAGGAATTCAAAGAATGTTTATAAAAATCTTTTAACACCTTGAAAACTAAATTTTGGAAACCCCTTTTATTGAATATATAGTCACCACTTAGTTTTTGAGAAAAAACTAAAAAAAACAAAAACGGCTACTGATCTTTAAAACATTAACCAGAGAAAGAGGGTTCGAGGGTTAAGGTACGAATTGGGAAAGGTGTTAGGCACCCCGTTCGCCCAACCGTAAGGTTGGCCTTTACTAGTCATTATTGGTTTTTTAATATAATTTCTCAAATACATACAAATAAAGAAAATGAGGGTGAAGAGAGAACATTCAAAATCAAGTATATAAAATATATAAAATATGTACATAGCACTCCAAATCAAAACAAATAAAATGGCAAAATCTTAAATCCTATGACATACAATTTCTAACTAAAGGATACATGAAATATACCCCCATGAAATATACCCCAATGCAACATTGTTTAAATAATCTAAATTAACATGATTTGGTTAAAACAACAAACATGCTAAGTTGCTAAAATAATCTAATCATGGATTGTACAAAAATAAACTACACAATTTTGAAATAAAGTAATTAAACCCTAAACTAATATGTACAATATGCATATTATCAAATTATCTAAAAACATGTAAAAATCTTATGTTAAAAACTAACCAAAACAATAAAATCTAATAACAAATATTTTACGTATTAACAAACAAATATTTGAAACTTTAATTTGAAGAAGAGAGAAATAAAAAAAAACTTACAAGCCAAAATAAAAGTTAGAAAATGCTTGTTTAAACTATTAAAAGAAAATCTTATTGTTTACATTTTACTTTTTGACCAAAACAAAACAAAAAAATAATAAAAATGAAATAAACGAATGAGTTTTTAATTATTGTTAGAGGAGAAATTTATTCTATTAACTTGAAAGATTAAAATAAAAAAAATATGAAAAACAATAACTAACATAAAAAGATATTTTTATTTTTTTGTGCTTTTTTGTGATTAATAAAAGAAAAGAAAAGAAAAGTACTATAGAAGAAAAATTAAGTTGATTAAGGAAGATTAAAAGAATAAAAGAAGATTTAACACTTTATATTTTTTTTAAAAAAATAGAGGAAAATAAAAGAGATAAAAAAAAAATAGAATTTTCCTTTAAAGAGAAAATTATGATATTTTTTTGTGATTTTTGGTTTAATAAAGTAAAGGAAAAGGAAGATAAAAGAAAATAAAATCATAGAAGAAAAAAATAAATTTTTGTAAAAAAAATGAATACTAATATTACAAAAAAAGAAATACAAAATGAAATTTTATAAGAAAATTAAAACTAATACTAAAAGAAAATAAAATAATATAAAAAAATTACACTAATGAAAGAAAGAGAATAAGAGGTAGAAAAAGAAAAAGAAGATGAAATTAAAAGAACATTAAATTAAAAGAATATCTAAGCTAATATTAAAAGAACATTTAGGTTGGTGTTAGTAAAGAACATTAAACTAAAATTAAAAGAAAAGAAAATGCTAGTATTTAAATAAAATATAAAATTAAAACTTAAAAGAAAGAGGAAATAAAAATGCTATAAAGGAAATTCAAAACTAGTAAATAAAGTACTAGAAAAAGAAAAATGAAAGTAATGTTAGAAGAAAATAAACACTAAATTAGAAGAAAATAAAATACAACATTAAATTAATTAGTACAAGAAAATGAAATAAAATACTATTGAAATAAAATTTAAACTAAAAAAATTAAATGTTATAACATTAAATTAATGTAAAAGGAAAGAAAAAGAAAAGGAATAAAATACTAGAATTTAAATGAATGTAATATTGACTATTACAATCATTTTCATATAAGTGCATTGAATTATAACAATTAACAACATTGATAAGTTATAATTGTCAAAAATATTAGTACTATTTAATGATTTAACAATTTATAATAAGTTTAAAATGTAAATAAGTAAATTAACAAAACAAGTAAATTACATAAACTAAAACATGAATTTAAATATAAGAAAAACAAGAATGTAATTGGAACGAATACGTGAAAATTAATCCGATCACTCCAAAAGTGAGAAGATGGAGATAGAAGGACCGGACATCCCAGCAAAATACCTGGATTTCTAAGGAATACTCAAGTTGGGGAATGTGGGTTAGCAATTTGATCCTCGAGCGATGATCCAAGCTAGGGTTTGAGACTATCGGAGGCTCGAATCTCGGTACTTCGGCTGGGTTTCGACGTCGGGGCTCGAATTGCTTGGCGACTCGGCAGAGTTTCTCTCTCTAAACCTCTCTCTAATTTTCTGTCCTTGAAAACGTACCAGAGGTACGATATTTATAGAGTTCTTCAACCAATGAGATGTTGACACGTTTTTAGACACGTCAGGCCATTTGAAGTTGGCGGCCGCCAGTATATGAGTTGGCGGTCGCCATGTTTGAAAAAGTTCCACAAGGTTCTATTAGCGGTCGCCACAATGAACATGGAGGTCGCCACTTCTGGCACTGACTTGGGCAACAAGTTATCGATGGTTTGGTACAACTTCATTGGTTTTGAAGGTTTCTGATGGTTTTCGATGGTCAGGTTCAATTACCGAGCTTGGATCACTTCCCGAGGATTGAATCGAAGCACCATTCCTCCTGTTTTCATCATCGGATTCACCTAAGATTGGGCGGGGTCAAATTGGGGTGTCTACAGCCTCCTTCCATGAGGGGTTGTTAGAAACCCTGAGAGCTGGACAGCTCTTGAGAGGATGTTCTATCCTCAGGCCGAACTGGCCTCCTTCCATGAGGGGTTGTTAGAAACCTTGAGATTGAAAACCAAACAAATAGAAAGATGATTCTTCATTAATGTTCACAAAACAGGAAGCAGTATACAAGTTTAGTGGTAAAAAACCCTTAAGTTGGCCGAATTCCATGGCCTAGGTACATCTTTTCTGTCTACTCCTGTGAGATAATAAGCTCCAGGCCCGACAACCGCTTTAACTATATATGGTCCTTCCCAATTCGGCCCCAGTTTTCCTTCCCCCACTATTTTTGTATTTCCCATCACCTTCCTCAAAACCAAGTCTCTTGGGACGAATTCCCTGGGTCTGACTTTCTTGTTCTACTCCCTGCTCATCTCTTGCTGGTACGAACCGATCCTTAGAAGTGCTTCCTCTCTGTGCTCTTCTACCAAATCTAGGTCTTTATCCAGCAGCTCCTCATTCTGTTCGAATTCAAAATCATCCGACCTCATAGTTGGGAGGCCTATCTCCCGAGGTATCACGGCCTCTGTGCCATAAGCCATTGAGTAAGGAGTCTCCCCGGTAGAGCATCGTGGTGTAGTACGATAAGCCCATATGACATGGGGTAGCTCGTCTGCCAATCGTCCCTTTGCCTTTTTCCAATCTCTTTTTCAACCCGGCCAAGACGGTTTTGTTCGAGGCTTTCGCCTGCCCATTGCACTGAGGATATGCCGGGGTAGAATTGTAGAAGTCTATTTTTAGGTCCACACAAAATTGATGAAACAACCGCCCATCGAACTGAGTGCCGTTGTCTGAAATCAGTGTGCGGGGGATCCCAAATTGAGTAACAATGTTCTTCCACACAAATTTTTTCATGTCGGCCTCCCGTATACTAGCGAGTGATTCGATTTCAATCCACTTGGTGAAGTAATCCGTTGCCGCCACCATGAATTTCCTATTTCCAACGGCTCTGGGGAAGGGTCCGATGATGTCTAAACCCCACTGCGCAAACGGCCAAGGACTTGTAAGGGCATTCTGCTTCTCCGAGGGCTGGTGGATGAGAGGAGAAAAGAGTTGGCACTTCTCACATTTTCTTACGTATTGCTGGGCATCCTTCTGCATGTAGGGCCACCAATACCCCTAGGTGATGGGCCGATGGCCAGAGATCATCCTTTCGTATGGCTCCCGCAAATATCATCGTGAATTTCGTAAAGAAGATCCTCTACCAAACTGGGGTGGACACACAAGAGGTACGGCCCCGTGTAGGAACCGCGGTACAGCTTCTCAGTTTGGCTTAACCAAAATCTGGCGACTTTTAGTCTGACTTTATGCGCCTCCTTCCTTTCTGGGGGCAAGGCTCCACTCCGTAGGAATGAGGTGATGGGGTCCATCCACGAGGGAGTTTGTTCGGTCGGTAGGATTGCTTGTGAGGTCTGAGCGGCATCTATGCTCGATTTCAAAAGAAGTTTCACCACTACGGCCCTTTCTACTGTTGCCGAGACCGTCGAACCGAGCCTGGCCAGCGAATCGGCATGGCTGTTGATTGCTCGGCTCACTCGCTCAACTTTGCATGTCGAAAATCGGCTCATCGCCGCCTTGGCTTTGTTGAGATACTTTGTCATGCGGTTATCCCTGGCCTCATATGTCCCTGTCAACTGGTTAACTACCAACTGGTAGTCGCTGAAGACCTCTAGGTCAGCTATTTCGAGCTTGGTAGCAACTTCCATGCCCGCCAACAGTGCTTCGTATTCTGCCTTGTTATTTGACACGCGAAATTCTAATCGTAAGGCTTGTTCCAAGACACCGTCGTCTAGAGACGTGAGAACTGTTCCTACCCCCGCGCCTTTATTATTTGATGCCCCGTCTACATGGAGCCTCCATACTCCTTGTGAGCTCTGCAGAACAGCTAGTTCGTCCACCCCTCCCTCTTCTATTGCTAGGGTGGCCCAAGAGAATTCGGCAACAAAGTCGGCCAACACCTGGGCCTTGACGGCAGTCCTCGGTCTGAAGCTAATGTCGTGCTCCCCCAGTTTGATGGCCCATTTCATCATCTGCCCTGTTAAGTCTGCCTTTGCAAATACAGTTTTTAAAGGATACTTCGTGATCACGATGATAGCATATGCCTGGAAGTAGTGTTGCAATTTGCGAGATGCTATAACCAATGCGTACGCCAACTTTTCCAACGGTAAGTACCTTATTTCGGCTCCAGTGAGAGTATGGCCGACGTAATAAAT
Organism: Heliamphora pulchella; assembly: GCA_032270985.1. Taxonomy (NCBI): domain Eukaryota; kingdom Viridiplantae; phylum Streptophyta; class Magnoliopsida; order Ericales; family Sarraceniaceae; genus Heliamphora; species Heliamphora pulchella. Next base: position 8,390 of record JAULJZ010111015.1, read on the forward strand.
CGGTCTCTGCTGCTTCTCTTCCTCCCTGACAAGAACAACGCTCACGGCATGGGAGGAGACTGCTAGGTAGAGGAACAACATTTCCCCATCATTCGGCGTTGAGAGCAAAGGCAGAGACGACAGGTACGCTTTCAATCCCTGAAGGGCTTGTCGCACTCCTCGCTCCAGCGAAACAGCTCTCCCTTCTTCATGATAAGGAAAAACGCACGGCATTTGTCTGGGGACCGACTTATAAACCTGTTCAAGGCCACCGCCATCCCCATCAACTTTTGCACGTCTTTCACTGTGCATGGCGTTCTTACCTCTAAGATGGCTTTGATTTGGTCCGGGCTGGCTTCAATCCCACGGTTCATAACCAGAAAACCAAGGAACTTTTCTGAGCTGACGCCAAACGCACATTTAGCCGCATTGAGGCAGAGGCGATGGGCTTTGAGAATATCAAACACATTTTGGAAGTCGGCTAGATGATCCTATGTTCTCTTTGGTTTCACCACCATATCGTCAACATATGCCTCCATAGTCTTTCCGAGTACCTTGGCGAACATCTTGGTTACCATTTGTTGGAAGGTTGCCCCTGCATTTTTTAGACCGAACGGCATCACTTTGTAACAATAGGTCCCGCGTGGAGTTATGAAGGACGTCTTTTCTTAATCTCGGCCCATCATGGCGATTTGATGATACCCCCTATACGCGTCTAAGAAACTCATGCGTTGATGTCCCGCCGCGGCATCCACGAGCTGGTCGATCTTCTGGAGAGGAAAACTATCATTCAGGCATGCTTTATTGAGGTTGGTGAAATCCACACATACTCTCCATCTTCCATCCTTCTTCTTGACGACCACCGTATTGGATAGCCACTTCGGATACTGAACCTCTCTTATTGCCCCAGCCTCCAATAGCTTCCCTACCTTCTCGGTGACAGCCTTCGTGTGGTGTGGTGTGGTGCCAAACGACGCCCCTTCTGCCTGATAGGCTTCGAAACCGAGCTAACGTTCATGGAATGGAATATATAAGCCTGATCTATTCCTAGCATTTCGTAGGGCGTCCAGGCGAACACCTCGATGTTACACTGCAATAGCTGAAGTAAGTCTTGCCTTGGCTGTTAAGCCAGAGTGGGACCGATCAGGAAAAATTTCTCAGGCTTACTCGGATTGATCTAGACTGCTTCGAGCTCCTCGACTGCTTTGTCCTTGGCTTCCGCCCCGACGTCCTCCAAGACGGTCATAGCAAGCACCTCGATCATTTTGACTTCCTCTGCCTTGACTTCAGCCTTCAAGGCCGCTACGAAGCAGTTTTTGGAGGCGGCTTGGTTTCCGTGAACCACTTCCACTCCGATCTTGGTAGGTTACTTCAACATTTGATGATATGTAGAGGGAACTGCCCTCAGCTCATGCAACCACGTCCGCCCCATGATAGCGTTATAGGCAGAGGGAACATCTACAACTAGGAACTCAGTTAGGAACTCCACCGTCCCTATCCTAACTGGGATTATAGCTCTCCCCATAGGCCACACTGGCTGGGAATCAAATCCCACGAGTGGGGTCACTTATGGGATCAAGCCCTGGGTACGAGACCGAGTTTTGTGTAAAGAGCGCATTACATTACCTCGACTGAGCTTCCTTGGTCGATTAATGCCCGCTTAACATCAAACGCGGCGATACTAAGAGACACGACTAAGGTATCGTTGTGAGGATGTTGTACCCTCTCGGCGTCTTCTTCTGTGAACGTGATGCCTTCACTACCCTCCATCATTGCCCTATTCCCTGCGATTGTCTGTACTCGCATTACTTCGGCTATATGGCCAAGCCTGCACATTTGTCCCCGCATGGAGATTGTTCGTTTCTGCTCTGTAACTTCGTGGATTACGTGGATGGTCCCGTGACTGGTGGGTCTGGCGGATTGCTCTTCTCACCTCGTGGGTGTGGGTGCTCACTCATCTACTTTCTCCCGTATGAATTCCTTCAGATGTCCTTGCTGGACCAAGTCCTCCAAGTGCTTTTTGCAGGCTCGACAGTCCTTCATCTTGTGACTCTTTTCCCTATGGTAAGAACACCTCCACCGTATCCCATTTTCTTCTGCCGCCCGTATGACGTAATCAGGAAGCCTGGGCGGCCATACGAAATAGCGTCTATCCCTGTTCATGGTAGAATCTTATGAATCGACTCCTTGAATACGGTGTTGACTTCCCTTCTTCCATAGTTTGCCCCTAACCGGACGTGAGGTCCCATCGGCTCTCCCCTCGGCCTCTTGCTCGGCTGTGGCAGACTTCCCCTCGTTTGTCCCAGACTAACTTTCCTGAGTCTATCCGGGCTCGGCCTTCGCTCCTTTGGTTTTGCTTCCACCTCGGCCTTCCCCACATCCTCCTCCACTCGTATGTATTGCTCCACACGGCTCATCGGTGCCGAGATATTTTGGGGTGGCTTCTTCGTTAGAGAGGCCCTCAACTTGCCTCCGGGTTGCAGCCCATGTTTAAATGATGCCACGTCCAGCTCCTCGTTGCAATTCTCAATATCGTTATATACCTCCCAATACTTTCTTGTGTAATCCCTCAAGGATTCCTTTTTCCCCTTTCGGAGTGCCATTAGAGAATCGATTTCTTTTGGGATTTTTGTATTCGTGACAAAGCGCGCCACGAATCCTTTTGAGAGATCCCTCCAGCTCGTAATCGATCGTGGCAACAACCGATCAAACCATCTTAATCCAGCCTCGCCCAGACTGGACGGAAAGACTTTACACATGAGCGCGTCGTTACTGCTCCACAATGTCATCATCTGCTTGTAGTGGCTGATGTGGGTATTTGGATCAGAACGCCCATCGTATGACTTGAATCTGGGAACGAAAAAACTTTTCGGTGGTTCTGCCTCATCTATGTACCGGGCGAACGGCGTGGTAATTGCCTCGTCCCACTCTTCATCCGTTTCCACCATCGTATTACGTGCTGACCGTGAACCATCCTTCTTTCTTGGGTCATCCTTCCGCAGGAACAGTTTCTTTGGTCGGGGGCTCCTGGGAGTGTGACTACTTTCCTCCTCGTCCGAACCTTCATTGTCCCTTCGCTTAGTGAACTCCTTGAGTATCTTTCCTAACTCCGAATTGATTCCACGCGCTCCCTTCCCTTCCCTCGTTCCCGACTGCTCACGTTCTCCAGTATG